>OY776111.1:177443797-177581297 GCA_963675035.1 Allygus modestus | reverse complement strand
ACAAAAAATGGGTTTTTGTACAAATATCAATAAACTCAAATTGGTAAAGCCACATACCAAGTTTTATTAATTTATGTTCATAATTAAGGGAGATAACACGTTACTTATTCTCCCTAAGAATAACCTGGAGGCTGATTACGCAGGTTTGCTGCTATGGGAACTATCGGCAAACAAATAATTATCGTGCAAATATCGATAAACCACAACAATATGAAGCAATATACCAAGTTTCATCAGGATAAGTTTTTAGATAAGCGAGATATACAATTTGTCTTATTCTCCATAATACTAACATTGGACAACGTACTGTGTTTAGCACTTTCAATATCTCTGTAAACAATTTACGTAGAGCAATGATCAAAACACCTAATTGTGCGTCTTTTTAAGCTGATTCAAATGAAAACAAAATTTGACTTTTTCAAAAATTATATGTAAAAAACTAACATGAAAAACATTTTTGGGGTACAAAACCCCCCCAAAATACCCCTTCGGATATGTCGATCCGTCTGGTTTTCGACCTTAAAGTCATAAATGCTGCTTTGTAAGTTTATCCAATATTTCGTCAAAATCGGATAATTTTTAAGAGAGTTATCGTGCTCGCGGACACACACACATATATATATATATATATATATATATATATATATGTGTGTGTGTGTATATATATATATATATATATATATACACATATATATATTGTGTGTGTGTGTGTGTGTGTGTGTGTGTGTGTGTGTGTGTGTGTGTGTGTGTCCGTGAGCACGGTAAGTCTCGTAATAATTATCCGATTATCCGATTATATATATATATATATATATATATATATATATATATATGCTTCTTACCTAAAGGAAATTCGCTAAAAATAAAAATAAATTCATTAAATCGTAATTGATGAACGAAGTGAATCACTGGATTGATGAAAGTTCAGTGTGTGTGTGCTTGTGTGTGTTTGTGTGTGTGCGTGAGGGTGTGTGTGTGTGGGGGGGGAGGGGTGTGTGTGTGTGTGTGTGTGTGTGTGTGTGTTATCGAAATACTAAATAACTACAAAACATTTCGTAATGAAATTTTGAAGGAGGCATTTGGGATACATAAGGGATGTTTTAACACATCATTTGCATTTTTTTTTGTATTATTAATAATTATTAAAACAAATTTTCATGTTTGTCATTAAGTAGTTGAATTGGTTTTCGTAGTAAGCTATTGACTATAGTTGACTTTAAAATGCCAGCTGGGATTTATCTTTTGTTATTTATAAGTTGTTATTTATAAGTCAATGTCCCTTTGATTTATTTTACTACCCGGATATATGTAATCTTCACTCAAATCTTTTAATCTCTGCTCTCAGGAAACCACGTGTTAATAATCATAAACAACATGCGTCCCTGGTTGATTATTAACAGCTGTTACAATTCTTTTGTTTTTATTTGAAACTCCATAAGCCCAATGTTAAATTTTTTAACTTTTCATTTTAGTTTTGATTTTTCCTGGGGATGAGGCCTGTCTAGAACTTATTTTTATCCCAGAAATTAGTTAGTTCGAATATCTGAAGGAAATCGTTGGAGCCGTTTTTGAGATCCGTGTCGCAAGCAAGCAAGCAAACCTTACTCATATTAGAGTATAGGATATGAACATTTAACAGCAGCTGTTAATATTAATAAAACACTGTACAGAAAAAAGAACAGCTGTTTCAAGCTAACATCTGGAATAAGTGGATGGAATAAGTAGAATAATAGAACCAAATATGAGTTGGTTAATCACTAAATAAGATTTTTGCTCGATTTAAGCAACTAACTGGATTCGCTCATAAATCTAAAAATGGTAATAAGCCTTTTTGTTTTTAAACAATATTTTAAGTTACAATAACAGAGGCAGTGGTATAGGTAGTGGCATAGCCCTTCAGTGGACCAAAGTTAAAACGAGTTTGCACGCAGCACGCTGACGTGAGGGAAGTGAATTTCCACATAACAACTTTTAAAACTCAAAATCAGTGTAAAAACATACATTTGTCCAATTTTTATTGAAATCTGAAAACATTGATTTTTTGGCTGTTCTGATACTCCTGGTTTCATTTACTTGCAATGCTGGGAATACAATTTTGCACATTATAAGGTTAGGAGAAGGTCCAGACAGGCTTGAAAGTAGGCATGAGGTTGCTGAGGGTAATAAAAGTACTCTAATAAAGGAATAACAGGCTTTTCTAGTGTAAAACCCCCATAAGACAACGTACTGAGTTTAGCCGATACACATTTTCTTTAATAACTCGGTAAATATTTGTGCTAGAATGACGAGAGAAGGCTTAAAACTTTCGCCTCTCTAATTCCCATATTTTTACATGCATTAATTGTACACTTGGGGCTTTTATGACCCTTTTTGGGCCAAAAAACTCTAAATTTGAAAGATTAATCCCCAAAAAATGGGTTTAGAGTTTTCCGATTGTTTTTCCCAACGAACTTGTCCAACAGATTATAGAAAGGAACGTCCCTACCAAATTTGAAGTAAATCGAACAAAAAATGCGACCGCTAGAGTGCATACACATATATATATATACATATATATATACAATTTTGAACGACCCCCCAAAACGTGTTCAGGGGGTCACGTTAGGAACTTCTATGGTGGTCCCGGGCTTAAGTTTCACCGTGCGGGTCATGCTAATAGTTCACTTTCCAAAGGAAATTCACTAATAACTACGGTACTCTAAAAGATTTCCTGACTGATTGGGTGATGTGGACCTCATTGTTCTCCATAATATTCTGTGTTATTTTGTACCCCCCCCCCCAAATGTCAAAACATTATGATTATAAGACAGAGGGTCTGGGGACACAGCCCCGCAGTGAGACCAAAGTACATACAAATAACTAAATTAGTAGTTCTTTGTCGGACTGATTGATCGATCTGACTGACTGACTGACCTAACTGATTCTGGATGTCATTGCCCTCCAAATGATTTATATGTTTGCATTTTAACATTTTTTGAAATTCCTGTAAAAAGGTCGGAACTGGGTAGTGTGGCCCATCCGAGGGGTGGAGTAGTTATACTTACTGTGTGTTGCTTGAAGGACGTTTTTCGGTGCTTTAAATGTTAAGGACTTCAAAAACAGTTGAACAACAATAAATTTGAACAAAATAAAGCTACAAAAAATGGGGGGTTTGGGGTACGTAGCCCCCGATAAATTGAAAGTGCTAAACACAGTACGTTGTCCAATTTTAATCTTATAGAGAATAAGTTAAATTGTATAACTTGCTTATCAATGAATATATATATTGATAAAACTTGGTATGTAGCTTCATTTGGTGGGGGTTTACTGGGTTTCACATACAAAACCCATTTTTTGTAGTCCCCATGGCAGCAAACCTAAGTACCCAGCAGCTTATGTTATTCTTATGGAGAATAAGAAACATGCGATGTCTTGCTTGTTTATGAACATAAATGGGTAAAATTTGGAATTTTGCTTTATCTAGTGGCGATCTATTTGTATTTCCATAAAAACCAGATTGTTGTTGTCCTTGATGCAGCAAACCTGCATACTCAGTCCTAATGTCTTTCTTACGGAGAATAAATAAAAGGTCATATTTCGCTTATTTATGAATATGCTTTGATTTAAGTTGGTAAGTGGCTTCATGAGGTAGTGAAGTACCATTTTAAATTCGCTGGGTATGCAGGTTTGCTGCAACATGGTATTTTCGTAATGGAACCCTGAGCTCTTATGCCCTTACGCAATATCAGAGTGTACTCCTATAATTCTATTTAAAGTAGCTTTAGGATTGATTGTAGCGACCAAGTGATAGCTATGGGAAGCTTTTGAGGTGCAATGTTGCCAAATCTACAAGCAAGAGGAGACGACGCTACATACGGTTAAAAAATAGCTTGGGCACCTCTTTACTCAGTTTTCAAAATAACAGGAAATACACATTAAATACATAACATATTTTACCAAAAGATTGGAAAGGATCAAAATCTATACAAACTGGCATTTTTAAATTTACTATAATTTCCACGAGAGAATAAAAGCCATAATTTATTCACTCGAAGCGAACGCCTCAATGGTGACCAGTAAACAAAAAGCAATCTGGCACTGCAGGCCACATGTGTTTGGTTGCTGTGGTTATGTTCGGTCAAAGCTGTCCCGTCATTGGTCGGGCAAGACGCAAGACGCTACTGACTTATGGTTTCCACTAGCCCCAACAGGTGTCACTAGAGTCAATTCTAAAGCTACTTTAATTTGACTATATAGTATAACTAGCCGTTACCCGTCGCGGCTTCGCCCACACCCACTACATAGCGTTAGTAAGACATATATGTTAGCCGACTAAGACCCACGTCAAGGCAGCAATTTCAAAGACGCCCTACGTATTTCTGGTGATCGTTTGCTGCCTTTGGGCATAGCTCTTACAGCAGTAGCTCGTTTGCGAGCTTCGGCTTCCTCAGTAGTTGCTGTAGATCACTGCTCTGTCATAGGGCCATTTCAGTTACTCTCAAATTGAGCCTGCCGCTGAGCTTGCTCTTATTCACGTCGAAGTTGTTCTTCTTTTGGCGTTTCTTTTGCTCTGTGTGCTGCCTGCCGTAAAGCTTTCCATTTGTGTTTTAAGTTGACTTCCAACCATTTTAATAAATCGGGCTTTTTCAATCTTTGAGACAAACTTTATTTACGTTTCCCCGACATTATAGTCATACAAGTACCTTCGTGGTTAAAGGTGCAGCAAAAATGTAAACCAAAATATGAACAAATAAATGAACTCAAAATCTAAAATGCAGAACACCTGTTTTAGTTATCATCTGTTCCAGTAAATGTTAATGCCTATGTTTAGTAGCCATTGAGGCTAAACCATAAAGGAATTTTAAAACGTGAATAGGCCTATATGTTACTTTTGGATATTAGCTATCTTCCTGCCAAATTTAAGCTCAATCGGTTCAGTGGTTAGAGCGTGATTGAGCCACAAACTAATAAACAAACAAACAAACTCACAAACTTTCAGCTTTATAATATTAGAAGAATGATTAGTAATTTAGCTGGTACTTTAAATTTTGTCGGTTGTATCTTATCTCTTACAGCTGTACCATATTTTAGTAGACACGTTAACGTATGCTTGCGGAACTTTGCAAAGCTCCTTAGGTTTATAATATATCAATTTAAATTTTCTCTAAGTATTTTTAAATACGATTAAACTGTTGAAATAATTAGTATTTGCACTCGTACATTCATACATTTGTGATCTTTCTCTGTCAGATTACAATATAAACAAATTATAATTATTTATATATGTTGCATATGGTCTAGATAATTGTTGACTTATCGTAAAAGTGTTTGGCTAAAAAAAGGTATAAGTTAATAAAGCTACGTACCATGTCTATTAAAATATATCCTAACAAATTCAGTCTTCGTTCATCCTCTTACGAGAAGAATGAGCGTACACGTAGTATAATGCCGATTAAGTTATTGGCTTACGATTTTGATGGCAAAACTTAAAAATGAGTTTATGGCGTTAACCTTTACATTCAATAATTTTCTTAAAATTTAATTTCATTAAGTAATATTTATGTACCCCCATCGCAGCAAACGTGTGCACTCAGCAAACATCCAATGCGTATTTATGCATCCATGTGTAACTGGGGTTTTATTTTATTTGTTTAATCGTATCACAGTTTAGATTGAGTTTTAACAGGCCAAGAGTTGACACAGACTGTGGTTGACATATACACCGATCTGCAATCCGATCATTATTATTGCAATGAATATAGCACCGTAACTGTCTTAGTTATTAATGATCTATGGTTTTATATTCCATACATTTTCAAATTGATTTGTTCGATCTTTGCTTGAAAAACAACGTATAATACGATCTGTCATCATCTAACTACCCAACAGACACTGCACATATAAACCCTTTTTCTTAAGGTTATAATCATTCATGTTTGTGTTACGTTATTGTAAATAATCCACTTTAAAAAATACTCCTGCAATAGGAAATTTGTACTCTATTGTAGTGTTATCAGAATGTTTACAATCTCTTATATAAATTATTTAATGAACTTAGTAAACCTACCCAGAAGCAATTACAGTAGTATTTTTTTACAAATTCACAGTAATACGTCCGCTAATCGATAATAATTGAAATGATAATTGATAATTGATAATTCTCAATTGATCCAACTTCATAGCTGGAAGTGCGTGCAAATGTTCTACGAAGATGTTTAATTCTATTAAAAACATAAACCAGCACAGGCATACGACAAGACCTCTAGAGACTTTGGCGAGGCATTTTCTGTAATGCTATTACAAGTTCTTAGGTTTTGTTGGACACCCACGACCCCTCTACATAATCATCAAAGGAAATCTTGCATCAAGAAATCCACTCTCGCTGTGAAAGTTACATAACATCGCTTTCATATGCCCTAATGACTTATACATACTATACTAATGACTTATTATTATTATTATTGGTCACATTTGACCAAACAAGTTAGTTTAACTTATTGGCATATGGATAACCCAAGAACTCGCTATCTAACACAAATCTAACAAATCTAACACACAAGTCTAACAGACAAATCTAACACAAATCTAACAGCTATCTAACACCACTGACAATACCGTCTTATTTAATTACTGATTTTTTTAAATAAACCACCAACTAGAAAATAATAACACTTCGTTTCGTAATTACATTTACAAACTATGAAACAATTTTTAGGAAGAAATTAAAACAAGATTCATTTAGGTATTACCTTCACATTTATCTCACAAATTAATAATTAATACTGCCACTGCCTACACATGAAGCAGACAGCTAACCCAAAGCACTAATCCATTTACAGAATCTTGCATTTATAACTGTGACGCAGCTTGGCATAGGTTGCGCTAGAAACAAGAGCAGTTCCGAGTACGTATCTTAGTTTGTAGATCTAAATTGAATTGACATGCACTACATTACTGAAAGGTTTTACTAATTACTCACTACTTAAACAGATGTATTAACCATACACTTATTTATATTATTTAAATATATAACAGTGATTAATTCCACTATATTAACCTGAAATATAAATAGACTAGTTGTTACTCATCGCGGCTTCGCATTATGTAAATGAGTTATCGGGTGATAAACATTATCAGAATATAGTTTTAAAATATTGTTTTTGAGATATCGTAAGTTTAAAGTTATCGATACTGGAGCGATACTGGAGCCTCTGACTTATCATAGTATTAAATTTCACGATTTTTAAAACTGCTTGTAGGTTTATGTTTGATTCTAGTTTATTACTTTTTACAGTTTTGCGTAATTGATCCAATAAGATTGACAATGGAATTTAAAGACCCGGTAAGGCGAAACCCTAAAGGACTTTTGTATTGTGACTTAAACATCACACACTATGTTTAAGTTGTTAGCTATATTCATACTAAATACTATCACTATGTTAGCTATATTCATACTAAATACTATCACTATAAGTACTGTGACAGATGAAAATGGTTAACATAAGATTTTAAGAGGAGGGGTGGTGGCTATTCTATATATATGCCATTAGTATAACGGACATCGTTCTACCGAATTTCATTTCAAACCGTTCAGTAATTAGTAATGTTCATAAGGAAACTAGGAACCTGAAATGCTAATGTAGTGGAGGACTAAAGGATTTTAAAAACGAGAATAGGCATATGTGGGTCTTAAGTATATTAGCTATCTTCTTACCGAATACCAGCTGAATCAGTTTGAGTGTTATCAAGCCACAAACAAACAATCAAACTCAAACAACTTTCAGCTTTAAAATATTAGTTATACGAGTATATTACAATGTAATTTTGTTTAAATAAAATAACACATCTGCGACCATCCAAATTATTAGTTAACACTCTTTCTGCCAGTGCAATCCATGTTCAGAACTACGTCAAAGGTTTTGTATCCAGATCAATGCATTGAGCAGTCTATTTAGGTGTATTAGGCAATTAGCATAACCATTACTAAACTACAACCGTTTATTAGGTTTCTAGATAGGTCTTGCTAACTAGTTCAACACAAAACAGCGGAAACATATTTGATACTATTCAGCGAAGATTCGCACTAACATCCTGGCATCATAAATTAGTCTATACGTATTTTCTTATCACTTAGCATCCTCTAAGGGTTCTTTTATAGGGACTTGAAAATACTGGCGTTTAGTATTCTAGTTTAAAGTTCAAGTGATAATCTTACGGAGCTAAGTTTATTTAAGTAGATGGATTTAAGAAACCTTGGGTTTCTGAGCTTTGCTTTTTATTGTGAATATCACATGTTATTGAGAATACTACGATATGATAAGCTAATATTAGTTTTCGGTTAAGATACAATTGAAAAGAAAAATAATAAATATATATATATATATATAAGTGTGTGTATGTGTGTGTGTTTGTGTGTGTGTGTCCGTTACCTCGATAACTTTTTAAAGAAACGCCCGATTTTGATGAAATTTGGGCCAAATGCAGAGACTAACATTTGTGACTTTAAGTTCGAAAACCAGATCGATTGAACTATTAGAAGGGGGTTTTATGGTGGTTTAAATTTGTTCAAAAATCAGTTTTTTTTACTTTTTACCCTAAAATTTTAAAAACATTCGATTTTGGTGATAGCCATTTTATAGAGCTTAAAAAAAATAATAATTTAGTATTTTGAATCATTAAGCTAGGTTAAGTGGTTGAGGAAAAAAGTAAAAAAACGCGTCCATAAATTTCCCATGTTAATATTACTGGAATAAGGTTTTTAGATTTTCCTCAGATAATTTTACTAAAAACTTCACGTTTATTTCGACCAATAAATTTAGCTCTACAATACAGATAGCATTCAGTTCACAACAGATGGGTAGGTCATTCGATTAAATATCGACTAAGTACCAAAGACTAACGATTCTAGCTCTTTGTTTTGTAACATAATAAAAATGTATTTACGTGTAAAAAATAACAACTTTTGCTGCAGTTCTCAACAAAATTATAGTAACCGAACCTAACCTAACTCCGCAGACCGCTGTATGGTGGATCTTCGTCGTGCAACATGTTACAAATAAATTAATACACTAAAATTAACACATATTACAAATTAATTAATTTTGATATAAAAATATAAAGTTAACTTAAAAAATATAGACTTTAAAAGTTAAACGTCAAAAATATGATTTAACCCGAACAAAATAACAAAAATTAAAAAATGCAGACCCCAAAAAGTAATCAGCAAAAGTAGGATTCTAACCCAGGACCGTGTGATCGTGAATCCGATGCTGAAACCATTGGTCCGCCATAGCATGTCGAACATTGGGAAAATGCAATTTAACAAGCTGTGATCCTCTAGGTGCTAGTTGAGCAGTCGACTACGATAATCGTTAGTCTTTGATACGATAGTTGATTTTTAATGGAATGACCTACCCATCTGTTGTGAACTGAAGGCTATCCCCACAAAACAATCATTTTAGTGTTTTAATTGTTGTTCTACGTCAAACTGTTGCAGAGATATTCAAAGTGCTAAAAACACAGTACGGTGTCCAATGTTATCCTTATGGAGAATAAATAAAATTTGATATCTTGATTATGTATGAATGTATATTGATGAAACTTGGTATGAGGCTTCAACTGGTTCAACTGATATATTGATATTTGCACAACAAATTATTTGATTATCCCGGTAGCAGCAAACCTGCATACTGGGCCCCCAATGTTATTCATATGGAGAGTAAGTAAAGTTTTATATCTCCCTTAGTTATGGACCTAAATTAATAAAACTTGGTATGTAGCTTCACCTGGTTGAGTTATATTGATAATTGCAAAAATTTTCCCCGTTGCAGCAAACCTGCGTACTCAGCCCTAATGTTATTCTTATGGTGAATAAATAAAATGCTAATGCTATATATCACTTTTTAATAAATATATTTTTGTGAAACTGGGTGTCTATTGGCCCTAGGTAGTAGTGAGACCCATATTGTAAATTCGCTGAGAACGCAGGTTTGCTGCGAAGAGGGTATTTGCATACACGTGCAAATTGTGTTAAATTATTGGCATTAATGAAATACATCGAAATAGACATTTCTTAAAGTAGATAAACCAGTTCTAGTGATTTAATAATTTGTCACGTTATAACCGTAGCATGTATGTGTTTTTAAACTCGTTAAATATTTAATCAATTGTTTTCTTAGTATTGTTCGTGTTGTTAGGAGAGGAATGCGTTACGTTATTATATATGTGGTGGAATACTTGTGGATTGTTGACCTTCCGCTTTAGAAACATTAGCCAATCTTTACGGCTGGACGTGGACACTTGGCTTCTTAGCTCCGGATACAAGAGCACAATCAGATTACGCCGGAACTGGGACATGGCCGAGATAACCTTCATTGTGCTACTTGAGCTTTGCACACAACCCGCAAACAGTTAGTGCAACAAACCCTCTGCTGAATTGGCTTGCAAAGTACCTGCGATTTAATAACTTCTTTATAAAGAATATTTGTATAGTTTATAACCTAATCTATCTAAATATATAATTTAGTGAGATAAATGTATAAAGAAAGAGGTTTGGTGGGCATTTAGTAATTCTCAGAATGATGAGACATGGCTCAGAGTAAATGTATTGTCCACGGGACTCTGAAAAATAGTAGTTTTCCTGACAAATGTAATAAGAAACAGAAATAAGAACACACTGCTCCTATAAGAGAATCTTGGGGATTGTAAAACGTCTGCTTTTTAGCGAATTTTCCCTTATAGGGAAGAAGCTATTACCGTAGACGGTATGGTAAGACCTAGGCCCGGGACCATGATAACTTTTCGTTTTGAGGTCCCCAGACCCCAAAAACACCATTCGTTCGAAACTGTATATATATATATATATATATATATATATATATGTATGTGTGTGTGTGTGTGTGTGTGTGTGTGTGTGTGTTATCGAAATACTAAATAACTACAAAACATTTAGTAATGAAATTTTGAAGGAGGCATTTAGGATACATAAGGGATGTTTTAACACAGCATTTCCATTTTATTTTGTATTATTAATAATTATAAAACAAATTTTAATGTTTGTCATTCAGTAGTTGAATTGGTTTTCGTAGTAAGCTATTGACTATGGTTGACATTAAAACGCCAGCTGGGATTTATCTTTGATTATTAAATCACGCAAATGTAAACTTTGTTATTGCTGTTAACGACGGAGTAGGTAATGTTTTGTTCCATAAATTTATTTATGTTGAAATAGTTTAAAAAGTGAGTGTTATGTAAATGGTGTTTTTTCCGTGTTTTAAACAATACATATATTTAGATTTATTATGAGTTTATTTTTACCAGAAAACTTCGATGTAAAAGCTAAGGGTTTGGACTAGTGATCATAACTTAATTCAATACGTTTTAGAATTGTTTTACTAGGACTGTATAACTCCGTACCACGGCTGACTGTGATTGAAAATCAAGAGTGTTGTAGACTTAGAGTAGTTTCTTTATATTGTGAACAAATTAGTCTATAGCAGACTTACTAAACGTACGTGCAAACTAGCTTTATTACTTGTAACCCATCAAATAAGCCCCACTGTCACCTAATGGCATGGGATTGCAGTATTTCTACTGGTCAGTAAAATAGTCTGGTACCTTGGAAGTTAGAACCATAACTATAAACAAACGTTATAATTGTAACACTGTTAAATTGGTAAAAGTGAAATGATAATTCATGCCTTGTCTTAAAGATTTTATCATGAGTTTGCTTATTTCGAAGTCTTAATTTTGTGATAAAAAACAAAAGCCTCCCGAAGATACCAGTAAATCCTTGAAATACAAATCTGTACAATTTAATAACATACTAATGAAAATATGTCTTGTCAGTCTATTGACCTGTGATGTAGTTGTTATGAATGTGTGGGTGATTTTTTAAATATTACGTTAGCTAACAACTTTTAAAAATGAGTATTTTCACCTGCCTTAGGGCTCATTCTTGTAGCATTTCAAGTAACCGATATTTATAGGATTGAACTTAGTTGGTTGACTAGCGTGTGATGGCTAAGCCAAGTATAGGTTCTGCTAGCTGTTCTGATTCTGACAGTCTCAATCATATAGCCTATTTAATACTATTTCAATAAACATTGTTTTTGTAAGAACAACTTAAATTATCTCTATTTAATTTGTAATATTTTTAACATAACCTAAGACGTTAAACAAATAACTCATATTAAGCATCACAAATCATTTCTCACTCGATATTCCAGAACACACATGTACACACATATACACATGCATGAATATAAACTAGTATCAGTCTACAATATTCCTTTATTGCAATGCACGAAGTTTAAAATTAATAGTCAAAAATAAATAACAGTAAAAATGTGTTCATGACATGAAAGTCAGTACAAATAATTTAAGAAATAATTAACTGATAATCAAAGAAACACATATGAAAACTTTGTTAGTTAATATGTTGCATGGAATCAATAATCCTGACAATTTGTCCCATGAGACACGTAACAAAGAAAATTGAGGATTTGTTGACCATTCCGCTGATCCTTGTTTCTCCTCTGAGGAGGCCGCCGCTAATGTCGATCCGTATCTCGATAGGACGCCATGTTGTCAGTGTTTGTTGGGAAAAGAGATTCCAAAACCCCTTACACTAGTCATGCTCTGGTTTTTAACTACATACGATCCAGTGTATTATATTTGCAGTTTACTAATACTACCTTATATGGTACAGCATATTTTTCATCTAAAATACATAGCTATTGATTAAATGGTGGAGGTTTTCAATAGAGGGGAAAACCCTCGAACCCTCGAACAATAAATTTTGTTTTCTGATTGGCGAAACAACAGACTGTATTTGAGATCTAATTAACTATGTCGTGACACTGTCATACTGTTAAGTGGCATTGATGATGAGCGCCGCACTGAACCGTACTCTCGTACTAACCAGCACAAATTGATATTTCTTTCATCTGAAAACACACATAAGCTCCAGGTACTATTTTTTTATATTTCAACGCCAATGACATTTTCGTTAGTAGAAAACACAAACGCTTTAAGGGAAATCTGTCTAAACCCCTCTAATTTTAATTTGTTTTGAATGAGAGCTAATCAATTTGGGACGGTTCTAGTTTTGAGTTTTACTGCAATGAATTCCTCTGTTTCGGGTTTTGTCGATGATAGCTGTAATGTTTCGACGTCACAAACATTAATTAGATCACAACTATGATGTAAGTATATTGTGAACAATAAGAGTGTCATGGGCCAGACTGGTACCGTTGGTATTTAATAACAACTGTCCACTAGGACCGCCAGTGACAACTGAAGCAACAACACACACAAGTTGACAGGGATATGTCATACACATAATAACACTCTATGTACTACATGGTCTGTATTACTGTACCTTATGTTAATAGATATTTATTATAAGGTGCGCATAGAATGCCATAAACTCAATTACGCCGTTAATTTAAAGTGTCATTACAAACGAGACGACAAGGTTAACTTACTTTAACTGTGGCAAATATGGAACTATGACCATACAATGTTAAATGATTCCAAATAAAATCTAGAAATACATAATAATGGGTATTTACGACAGCTACTATAAACCAACTCTTTGCCTACAAGGGAGAAAATAAGGAAAAATAACCAATAAAAACTCGTCGATGGCCTAAACCTTCACTTACAAGTTTTAAATATACTGAAACTCGTGTCTTAGTTCTACGAGTAAGGAAAAAGTAATACATCATAAAAAAGTAAAAACTTTGTAGTTTGATTTTTATACAACAAAAACCTAAATCAATGTCAAGTTTCTTTAATAATCAGCTTGTTAAGACTAAGAAAGTATTAAATCATCTGAAACCAGATGGCAAAACTAGTTTTAGTTAGTCCTTTTCGCTTGGTTAAATTTATTGTATTAATCCCTTAAAAATTGTATTTATATTTTGCTCCGAATTATGTTTTTTTTCCTTTATAAGGAGCTAGTATTAATCAAAATAATGTTAAATGCATTGTAAATCGAATTAAAATATTCAAATTTAAATAATAACTGTTAAGACTTAAAAACTAAATTTGTTAGATGTAAAATGAACACTATTAATACAAGAGGAAACCTCGCCAAATTATGTACCCTATAAAACGCGAAAGTATCGTAAATAGTAGCGCTACTTATATGAGCTAGTACAAATTCCGAAGTGTCAAGTATTTTACGGCGAGTTCGTGACGTTCATGTAAAATACTTGGCTACTGCTAGTGTGACAACCGACAGAATACACACAATAACGGCGCAGTTTGTAGCACCACTTTACTCGGAAGAAGGCATTTTAACATTACGTGTTGGTAATAATGTTCCTAAATAACGTGCCTATACTATAAATGGATAAAGTAAAGCTTACATTAGTATGAATCGAAAGAAAAAGTTAGTAAGGTAGAAGGGAAAGTGATTATTGTGTTTCTGAGATCGAATCCTTCAGAATGGTTTACAAATATTTTATGTGAAATCCCGAGGCCATAGACGCGACGCCGACCTGTCTTAGTCTCGACGACCCAAACCCCAGAACCTTGACCGTTCTCTCCCTCAAACCTACAAGATTGATGTCACTGTCCCTGACAGGACGCGTTTAATCAGTCCACACCCCTGTTAACTGCTTGAGTGGTCTCGATGTTGTACAAGTAATTGTATCAAAGACGGCCTTAAGTCATTAGGAGGTGGTCTACATCCACAGGATAAATTATGAGAAGAATTTAGCGCTTTGAAGGTTTAGGCGGGCTCGGTAAGTAGAATTTATTTTTAAAAACTATGTTAACATTATACACACTAAAACCCCCACAGGTTGAGGTAAAGGATAAAAGATTTAATTTGCAACGGCTTCCAAATCATTAAACTGAATGTTTATTCCCAAAAATTCCTAGTTTAAGCACCAAGTAGTTTTAATTTATTATTGTGTGGTATAATCCAGTAACTTATTGTCAAGGAGTCGCTTCATCGTTAGCAATTCCTCATGAGGAAAAAGATGGAACAGTAATTTTAATAATTTTCTATATTAAATGTAATATATAAATATACGTTTCGTCAGATTTTACAAAACTCAATGAGATTAGTAATGATAATGTTACCTACATCAAGTATGAACGCAATAAAAGTACATTTCCATGCCAGCAGAAATATTTATTATTAGCTTGGTCACCCGTTGTAATATATCGCTTGATTGCAGGTCGCCGGATCGCCGGAGCGGAGCTGTGTAAGCGTCTCGTGCCATCAATCATCGTGAAACGAACGACGGACGAGTGCATCGGCTAATCTATGACTATAATATATTTATGACGGGTGCTTGTACTTTGGTGCTTCGAGCAATCTGTTTAATAGGAAAAGTGAAATTATAACTGTCTTAAAATCGATTGGAAATTACAATTATGTCCCTCATTCATTACCACATTAGTAAAATCGTGACCTACTATTAAGTTATTTAAAGTAAGACAAATTAATCATATTCCACCGAGATATACTGGAATAGTAACGCTCTTCTGCTATCCGTTTTAACTCCATATTAAAAAAGTTACCTGTGGGTTCGGGTGGGGGAGGGGGAGGGAAAGAGAGAGGGAGACAGATATGTATGAGCGCCACAGAGCCCACTAGATATTAAACTATTTTTTGTTTTTCAAATATTTGGTCGAATTTCGACCACTGGGCGGTCTTTAGTTAATTATGAATAAACTGCATAATTTCAGTTCTTAGTTACATAGCCATAAAAACTGAAAATCTTGTCCAAAACACAAGATTGGTTGGCCAGTTCAAGCCCCACCGCAGTCAAGTGTATGAACATCACGTGACCGACAGAAGCACAACTGCGGCGGCTGATCAGTGTTATCTCATAAGAGTGGACGTCTTTTATATTGTCTTTAAAATCACCATGATTTAGAATAAACCTGAGCTGAAATGGGTCATAAATTGGGAGGTACCTATTTTATCTGGATTAGTAACTTTGTAGGTTTATTTATTATTATAATAATATTTACGTGTACTAACATAAATACTGTATGCACCAGGTATCCACAAAGTCTTGCCCTGATTTTATGGCTTTTCTGTACCATTCGAAACCATTGAAACCACACAAAACCTTTCTTGTATTGAAGGGAAATCAATCAAGTTTTGTTTCTTAAGTTGGTAACGCCTAAACCCAGGTGATTGACAACAATGCAGTTACTACAAACAAAAACTAAACACAAGGTGAGTTTACAAGAGAAGTCACAGTGTGTTCCATGATTCCTGGTTCATTATGACATTGTTCAAAGAATTTTTGTGCGAACATTCGGAAGACCCTCACCAATTTCATTTAAGTGGGAAGGTGAACCGACACAATTGTAGAATGTGGGGGAGTGAAAACTCCAGGCCCATGATTGAACACGAAAGTGACAGCCTAAAATCTGTTGGTGCGGTTTAATGCACGATAGAATCATTGGACCCTTTTTCTTTGTGGAAGCAAATGTGACTAGGTTTGTTTACTTGCATATGTTAGAGTTGTATGTAGTCCCTTAAAGAACGACAACATATGATAATTTTTCAGCAAGATGGCGACCCAACCTCATTGGACTTCATGTGTGAGAGATTTTTTAAATTTTACCTTTCCCGTATACCAGATTTAACCCCTCTGGATTTATTGTTGTGGGTTTTTGTCAAAGACATTGTTTTTTCTTCCCTGGTTATTAGTTTGGAAATGAGCTAAACATTCACCTAGAAGATCTACAGAACACCGGAGGTGCACACATAGAGGTGTATTGAGTTTGTATATAGTTAAAAAAATTAATAATTAATAAGTAACTTGTTATATCTGTAAATAAAACTTTATCCTACCATAATTTGTTTTCATATTATTCAGTTTCTTTATCAGGGCAAGACTTTGTGGACACCCGGTATATATAACAGTATATACAGTATATGAACAAAACAAACTGTTTTAGCTTTAACACACATTTTTATTAGGAATGCGATGACGAAGTAATATAAATATATTTTACATTTAGTATTTAGTAACTTTGTATTAAATAACAAATATTTTTAGCAAGCGTAAAATTATGTTAGTGTTGATCACAGAGTTAAACATTTGGTTTTATTGCTGCTGTAAGTTGAAAAATGACCCTTACTAATGACAAATGTAATCAGAGACGATCGTTTTTGTTTTATTACTTAAAAGTTGTAATACGTTTATGAGACGGCGTGATGCGAGCTGACATGAATGCATAAGCAGACTCTTCCCCCTTGTTGTGGTTGGCAGCAAGTAAATACTGTACTACCCGAAAGTGTTCGTTTACGCTGAACGAATATAAATATTTTAAATTGGTTTCATTTAATATTTAAACCAGTTAATAATCCGTACTCTGCTGCAAAAATATAATTGTGATTGTTAGTTTTCCATTGCACTACCTTGCACTTCCATAAAGACGGGATGGCTACTTCATATTTGTGTACCTTTCTGAGTGCTGATTGAGTGCTGATTATACTAGGTGTAATTTAAATTTGTTCTCAGTAAATAATTTGAACCAATATAAAGATTTTATGGTGATAACTTTTCCATCTCTAGAACGCGAACGATTTTTTAAAATTAAATACTTTGGCGAGAAGTTTGCTAGCGAGATATACAGAAGTTTGCTCGCTACACAAAGAGTACCGAATTAAAAACAATCTACCAATAAATCTCGCTTTAACTAAACAAAATTAAATTTAAAATATAAACTATATTTAAGCAAAATACTTGAATATACCCTAGTGAGTTTATAAAAGCGAAGGATTAGTTTCAGCCGATGAAGCGAAGATATACCACCCAGAATCCCAACTTTTTTGTAGCAATTTATTAGTTTGTAGTAATGTATCCTAAAATTAAGTATATATATATATATATATATATATATATATATATATATATATATATATATATATATATATTATTAAAAGAATTTCTTGATTTTTGTTCGGATATTTTCAACCCCTAATCATATTCTTTTATACATATATTTGGTACCAATCGAAAGATCTTACTCTCTAGATGTGCCTTTTGTAATTTCCATACACTCTCGACCATGGGGCTTTGCCCCACGAGCTATCAAAGTTCGTTTTTAGCGCATAAGAATAACATGGGGAATAATTTGATTTGAATTGCAGCTGTTAATACATTAAGGAAAGGTTATTAGCAGTACCAGATTCGACAGGTAAGGATTCTATTTATCTATATAAATAAAATAAGTTATTTTTCTACATCGCTTTCAGCAGTGAAATGTTGTATGCAACGGAGATATTTAAATTTGTGTAAACATTTGTTTATCCGTCTATATTATTATAAGCCAGATTTGTTCTGTGCTTCACAAAAAAAGACGGTACTGAATTAAATAAAATATTTTGCCTATTTTCATGTGGAGAAGGAATCCTTTTGGCTGTTTTAAATCATAATACGTTAGGGTTTGTCCAGCACTGCTACAAATTACTCAATATTTCACTACAGCATGCACCACATTTGTTCTAATGAGCATTTAGTCGGCTAATTATATTTTATCACAGAACGGAGGAAATACGTCCTGCTTTACTACTCTATAAAGGTGTACTATACCAAGTAAAATAACTTCATGGTAATAAATCAAGGCTATACAGAACACGTAAGCCCTTGCAACATGGTATTTAAAGCTCAGTTTGTCTAATTAGCCATTGTGATTATAATACCGAATGTTTTATATATTTTTAAGTCCACCTTCAATAATTCCAATAATACATTGAGCAGATATTTGGAAGAAGATGGCTCGATTCCGAAAAAAAACAGTTATGGGATTATTCCTGTTCCAATAAGGCTTGGCCCTAACGCCCTTCAACATTTCCATGTTAATTATATACCTTCTAGACCGATTGAGCATATATTTGGTAGAAAGACAACAGGCAATGCACTATAGTCAGAAACAGGCCAATACTTTCCATCCTATATGCCCTTTGGGACTTATCTGCTCCGTCGGCCTTTAATGTACTCATCACTGATGTTAGTAGTTAACTGAACCTATTGATCATACATTTGTTAGGACGATAGGTAATTCATCAGAATAAAACCTTTGAATTCTCCTGTCCAAAAATGCTTTACCAAATGCTTGAACTATCGAATTTATGGGTTAATAAATGTGTTCTAATCAGACCTCATCCATAGAAAAGTATAGTACTGTATAGAAAGATATTAAAATACCCCCGTCAAAGCAAACCTGCGTACTCAGCGAATTTCCAATGCTTATGTATGTATCTTAATACCGCATAAAGCCACATGCCAAATTTCATCAATATACATTCATAAATAAACGATTTATGAAATTTTAATTATTCTCCATAAGAATAACATGGCGACTGAGTATACAGGTTTTTCTGAAGCAAGGAACACAACAAATGGGATTTTATACAAATATCAATATAACTCAAGTAGGTAAAGTCACATACCAAATTTTATTAACTTAAGTTCATAATTAAGGGAGATAACATTTTTCTTATTCTCCATAAGAATAACATGGGGCCTGAGTACGCAGGTTTGCCACTACGGGAACTATCGGCCAAAAAATGCTTTTTAGTGCAAATATCAATAGACCACAACGATATGAAGCAATATACCACGTTTCATCAGGATAAGTTGACAAATAAGCGAGATATACAATTTTTCTTATTCTCCATAAGAATAACATTGGAGAACGTACTGTGTTTAGCACTTTCAATATCTCTGTAACTATTTGACGTAGAGCAATGGTAAAAACACCAAATTGTGAATATTTTTAAGCTGATTCCAATGGAAAAAACTAAAATTAGATTTTTTCAAAAATGATATGTAAAAACTCAAAAACCCCATTTTCGGGGTACAAAAGCCCCCCAAAATACCCCTTCGGATAGGTCGATCTGTCTGGTTTTCGAACTTCAAGGCATAAATGTTGCTTTACACGTTTATACCAAATTTGGTCAAAATCTGATTATTTTTACGAGAGTTATCGTGCTCACGGACACACACACACACACACACACACACACACACACACACACACACACACACATATATATATATATATACACAGTATACAGTTTTGAAAGAATGGTATTTTTGGCATCTGGGGACCTCAAAACGAAAAGTTATCATGGTCCCGGGCCTAGGTCTTACCATGCCGACTACGGTAATAGCTTCTTCCCTATAGGGGAAATTCGCTAAAACTAACATTGAGGTTATGGTTAAGATTTGTAAATAAAAACAAAAGAATCATAACAGCTGTTCAAAAGCAGCCATTCAATAATTGTAAAAATAACACTCACTTGGTAAAATATAATGGATTTTTGTGAAAACAGTGATTAGAACCAATTTGTACTTCCATAACTTTAAGTATACATGATTAGGTTATGTATGAATTGCGAGAAATATTCAAACTGAAGATTGAATTTAAAACGGATTTGCCCAAAATGAAAAGAAACGAGCAATACGCAATAAGCAAAACAAATACACTCGCCTTGGAGATAAATCGTGAATATAAGTACTATAGGCATTTTTAACAAACTGATTGGCTTTTCGAGCAAACCTCGGTCCCCCAGGTGCTTTAACAAATGGAACTAACTAATGGTGCTTTTTCAAAAATAACATTGTACTGTGATCGCGAGCGAAGCCGCGACAAGTAACTAGTATTATTATATAAAAATCCCTCTAGGGCCATTTAAATGGGCACATTATTGAACACTAGGATCCGTTATGGGAATTTAATGCTTTAAGAGAATTTATTACTACAATTTGCCTTCGAATAATGAATTATCATGTAAGTGATGGCCAAAAGTCGCTTTTCAATTTATAAAATGCAAATAATTATGAATCTTATAGGTACCGTATTTATTTGATCAGTTTGTTAATTGTGTTGCATAGACAGCAGCATTGACGGTGAAGACAATGGACAATATTACAGTCCCAACGAGGATCGGGCGACGCGACGCGACGCGACGGCAGGGTTGTTCTCTATAAACCCACCGATGTATTTGATTTATCTGTGTTTAATATTTTGGCTCTTAGCTAAAATCCGCATTGCGGCTCTTCTGCTGCCAAAATACGACTGTCAAAGTTTCCTACTGAAACAGTTGAATAGCTTCATCCTTCGAGTTTTAAAGAATTACAAGCTGTATACTTTTAAGATTACGTTACATATAACTTAGTTTAACTTTAGTGTTATTGTGCTAAATAACTAGCTAATGTACAATATAAATATTTTTTTGTCGTAAACTACATAACAAAGACAATATTTTTCAGCAAAATTAAAATTATACTAGTAGTCCGTCGCGGCCTCGCTAGCGATCACAGAATGTTATGTTTGAGAAGTAAGTTATCTACATTTTCTAAAGCACCTGGGGACCGAGCTTGGCTCGAATAACCAGTCAGTTTGTTCAAATGCCTATAGTCTTCACGGTTCCTCTCTAAAGCGAGCATATTTTCTTTCATTATTTGCTCATTTATTTTCATTTTGGACATGTCTGTTATATATATATTCAATTTTCATTTGTAATGGTTCTAGCAATTTATACATAACCTAATCATGTGTATATTCAATTTATGTATACATTGGTTCTAATGACTATTCTCACAAAAATTACATGATACTTATCAAGTGGGTATTATTTTTACAATGTAATAGTTGTTTTTGAACAGCTGTAATGATTTTTTGTTTTTATATCTAAATCTTAATACTAACCCCAATGTTAGTTTTTTACGAATAATTTTCTATACAATTAATTTATATAATATTATAATATAATATATTATAATTTATATAATATAATTTCTAAATAATTGTTCTTGCTGTAATACATAAACACTTCACAAAACTATGTTTAATGTTATTTGGCTACAATAATCTCATAGATTCATCTTTTGGCCTACATCGAGCATTATAGGGGTTTGTCTTCATTTCCCTTATCTCAGATTCATCTCTCACTACATAACTTGGTATCCTCTTTTGTTTTCCATTGTTTATTCATGGATCATATTAATATCAGATGTCATATTTAGTGATTTAAAACTGTGATCCTGTCATTTAAATTGTTGTATTTTATACTTTCCAAAATTGTTTTTGAGCCTGATTTAGAGCATTGTTACAGATTATAGATTACAGATATTAATGCTTTATCACCCCAGTTAAAATGCTAATCGCACTAATGACCACTGTAATTAGAGTCGTACAGTTTTTAATTACCATTAAACTGGAGAACGCCACACAACTGCGCGGACGGGACGGCGCTAAATGTCAGCGGGGTGAGGGGACATGTACCGAAATGAGCGAAAGGACTTTTCAGTAGATGAAATATTTTTATAAATTTTTATAAGAATATCGGTAAAAAACAGTATGTTTCTGTCTAAACAGATCCACTATTTGGGTTTACTGAAATGAAACGCGATAATCTGAGTAGGTAATTAAAACTAACTTATTTATTTTTTATGAAACCATGAACCAGACTTGAACTTGAGAGATTTTCCCACGGACATACTGTAACAGAGAAGTAGTCTGCGACTCGGTATACAAACCTTAAAATGCGATTTGGCGTGATTTTATTTGGATTGGGTTGTTTAATGTGATGTGGCGTGGGTTGGAAGCGAATTAAATCGTCATGTTTGTTTTACAAGATAAAGCTAAATTCAGGTATAACATTTACAATTTATCATCGCTAATCCTCCTCCACTTGTAAAATAAACCGTAAATAAGGTTGAGAGGACGCTGACACAGACATGTTTTTCCTAATGAATGTTCTCTGTTCGCCACAAATATAAGGGCTTCACGATATTTTGCTAAAACATAATAATATTCAAATACTGTTTTTATTTCGGTTATACATCCCATAGAAAATTTAGCACCATTAGCTTAATACCATAAGCGCGTTATTTGTAATCATTCCTTCGATCACTCACTCATCTATCTATCTATTATAATAAACGCATACAATACAAATTTTTCATTTTTCAAACTGAAAATTCTGCCTTAGAAACAATAAATCCGAATTAATTATTAATTGATCCTCAGTATTCGTTTGTACTGGTTAGAAAAGCAGGAGTATTAGCATTTAGTGAACTTTTAAATACGTTTTGTAAACAACCAAAGTTTGTGGAATATGTTTTCTTCAAGATTATATAATTTGCATAGTTATGTAGTAATAAAAGTTAAAAGAAAGCGTTCGATGATCGATCACATCAGAGAGCCGGGATGCTGAAAGCGAGTCGAACGTCGAACCCGTCCGGCAGAGATAATGCCGCGGTCTGTGATCGATCACATCCGAGAGCCGGGATGCTGACAGCGAGTCGAACGTCGAACCCGTCCGGCAGAGATAATGCCGCGGTCTGTGATCGATCACATCCGAGAGCCGGGATGCTGACAGCGAGTCGAACGTCGAACCCTTCCGGCAGAGATAATGCCGCGGTCTGTGATCGATCACATCCAAGAGCCGGGATGCTGACAGCGAGTCGAACGTCGAACCCGTCCGGCAGAGATAATGCCGCGGTCTTTGATCGATCACATCCGAGAGCCGGGATGCTGACAGCGAGTCGAACGTCGAAGCCGTCCGGCAGAGCTAATGCCGCGGTCTGTGATCGGTCACATCCAAGAGCCGGGATGCTGACAGCGAGTCGAACGTCGAACCCTTCCGGCAGAGATAATGCCGCGGTCTGTGATCGATCACATCCGAGAGCCGGGATGCTGACAGCGAGTCGAACGTCGAACCCGTCCGGCAGAGATAATGCCGCGGTCTGTGATCGATCACATCCGAGAGCCGGGATGCTGACAGCGAGTCAAACGTCAAAGCCGTCAAGCAGAAATAATGCCGCGGTCTGTGATCGATCACATCCGAGAGCCGGGATGCTGACAGCGAGTCGAACGTCGAACCCGTCCGGCAGAGATAATGCCGCGGTCTGTGATCGATCACATCCGAGAGCCGGGATGCTGACAGCGAGTCGAACGTCGAACCCTTCCGGCAGAGATAATGCCGCGGTCTGTGATCGATCACATCCAAGAGCCGGGATGCTGACAGCGAGTCGAACGTCGAACCCGTCCGGCAGAGATAATGCCGCGGTCTTTGATCGATCACATCCGAGAGCCGGGATGCTGACAGCGAGTCGAACGTCGAAGCCGTCCGGCAGAGCTAATGCCGCGGTCTGTGATCGATCACATCCAAGAGCCGGGATGCTGACAGCGAGTCGAACGTCGAACCCTTCCGGCAGAGATAATGCCGCGGTCTGTGATCGATCACATCCGAGAGCCGGGATGCTGACAGCGAGTCGAACGTCGAACCCGTCCGGCAGAGATAATGCCGCGGTCTGTGATCGATCACATCCGAGAGCCGGGATGCTGACAGCGAGTCAAACGTCAAAGCCGTCAAGCAGAAATAATGCCGCGGTCTGTGATCGATCACATCCGAGAGCCGGGATGCTGAAAGCGAGTCGAACGTCGAAGCCGTCCGGCAGAGATAATGCCGCGGTCTGTGATCGATCACATCCGAGAGCCAGGATGCTGACAGCGAGTCAAACGTCAAAGCCGTCCGGCAGAGGTAATGCCGCGGTCTGTGATCGATCACATCCGAGAGCCGGGATGCTGACAGCGAGTCGAACGTCGAACCCGTCCGGCAGAGATAATGCCGCGGTCTGTGATCGATCACATCCGAGAGCCGGGATGCTGACAGCGAGTCGAACGTCGAACCCGTCCGGCAGAGATAATGCCGCGGTCTGTGATCGATCACATCCGAGAGCCGGGATGCTGACAGCGAGTCAAACGTCAAAGCCGTCAAGCAGAAATAATGCCGCGGTCTGTGATCGATCACATCCGAGAGCCGGGATGCTGACAGCGAGTCGAACGTCGAAGCCGTCCGGCAGAGATAATGCCGCGGTCTTTGATCGATCACATCCGAGAGCCGGGATGCTGACAGCGAGTCGAACGTCGAACCCGTCCGGCAGAGATAATGCCGCGGTCTGTGATCGATCACATCCGAGAGCCGGGATGCTGACAGCGAGTCGAACGTCGAACCCGTCCGGCAGAGATAATGCCGCGGTCTGTGATCGATCACATCCGAGAGCCGGGATGCTGACAGCGAGTCAAACGTCAAAGCCGTCAAGCAGAAATAATGCCGCGGTCTGTGATCGATCACATCCGAGAGCCGGGATGCTGACAGCGAGTCGAACGTCGAAGCCGTCCGGCAGAGATAATGCCGCGGTCTGTGATCGATCACATCCGAGAGCCGGGATGCTGACAGCGAGTCGAACGTCGAACCCGTCCGGCAGAGATAATGCCACGGTCTGTGATCGATCACATCCGAGAGCCGGGATGCTGACAGCGAGTCAAACGTCAAAGCCGTCCGGCAGAGGTAATGCCGCGGTCTGTGATCGATCACATCCGAGAGCCGGGATGCTGACAGCGAGTCGAACGTCGAACCCGTCCGGCAGAGATAATGCCGCGGTCTGTGATCGATCACATCCGAGAGCCGGGATGCTGACAGCGAGTCGAACGTCGAACCCGTCCGGCAGAGATAATGCCGCGGTCTGTGATCGATCACATCCGAGAGCCGGGATGCTGACAGCGAGTCGAACGTCGAACCCGTCCGGCAGAGATAATGCCGCAGTCTGTGATCGATCACATCCGAGAGCCGGGATGCTGACAGTGAGTCGAACGTCTAACCCGTCCGGCAGAGATCATGCCGCGGTCTGTGATCGATCACATCCGAGAGCCGGGATGCTGACAGCGAGTCAAACGTCAAAGCCGTCCGGCAGAGATAATGCCGCGGTCTGTGATCGATCACATCCGAGAGCCGGGATGCTGACAGCGAGTCGAACGTCGAACCCGTCCGGCAGAGATAATGCCGCGGTCTGTGATCGATCACATCCGAGAGCCGGGATGCTGACAGCGAGTCGAACGTCGAACCCGTCCGGCAGAGATAATGCCGCGGTCTGTGATCGATCACATCCGAGAGCCGGGATGCTGACAGCGAGTCGAACGTCGAAGCCGTCCGGCAGAGCTAATGCCGCGGTCTGTGATCGATCACATCCGAGAGCCAGGATGCTGACACTGAGTCGTACGTCGAACCCGTCCGGCAGAGATAATGCCGCAGTCTGTGATCGATCACATCCGAGAGCCGGAATGCTGACAGTGAGTCGAACGTCGAACCCTTCAGGCAGAGATAATGCCGCGGTCTGTGATCGATCACATCCGAGAGCCGGGATGCTGACAGCGAGTCGAACGTCGAACCCGTCCGGCAGAGATAATGCCGCGGTCTGTGATCGATCACATCCGAGAGCCGGGATGCTGACAGCGAGTCGAACGTCGAACCCGTCCGGCAGAGATAATGCCGCGGTCTGTGATCGATCACATCCGAGAGCCGGGATGCTGACAGCGAGTCGAACGTCGAAGCCGTCCGGCAGAGATAATGCCGCGGTCTGTGATCGATCACATCCGAGAGCCGGGATGCTGACAGCGAGTCAAATGTCAAAGCCGTCCGGCAGAAATAATGCCGCGGTCTGTGATCGATCACATCCGAGAGCCGGGATGCTGACAGAGACTCGAACGTCGAAGCCGTCCGGCAGGGATAATGCCGCGGTCTGTGATCGATCACATCCGAGAGCCGGGATGCTGACAGCGAGTCGAACGTCGAACCCTTCCGGCAGAGATAATGCCGCAGTCTGTGATCGATCACATCCGTGAGCCGGGATGCTGACAGCGAGTCGAAAGTCGAACCCGTCCTGCAGAGATAATGCCGCGGTCTGTGATCGATCACATCCAAGATCCGGGATTCTGACAGCGAGTCGAACGCCGAACCCGTCCGGCAGAGATAATGCCGCGGTCTGTGGTCGATCACATCCGAGAGCCGGGATGCTGACAGCGAGTCAAACGTCGAACCCGTCCGGCAGAGATAATGCCGCGGTCTGTGATCGATCACATCCAAGAGCCGGGATTCTGACAGCGAGTCGAACGTCGAACCCGTCCGGCAGAGATAATGCCGCGGTCTGTGATCGATCACATCCGAGAGCCGGGATGCTGACAGCGAGTCGAACGTCGAACCCGTCCGGCAGAGATAATGCCGCGGTCTGTGATCAAACTGGTCTTTCAACTTCACTGCTGTGTTTGTGGTTTCCAGCTTATAGTTAACAGTAATATTATTGATGATGTATGTAATCGTAACAATTATTTTGAATAAATTATTATAAACACTAGAGACCCTGTGCTGCTCTGCAGCATCAGTCAATGTTGAAACTTGAAAGTGACGTAGTTGATGAGTATTGTCAAAACAAGTTCAAATTATTGCAGTTTATACATATTTTCCCATGGATTGTATTTACGTAAATTGTTCCACTCCACATCAATTAACAGTTAAAATATCACATAATTTCAAAATAATAAAAACGTAATAACATAATTGTAAATTTTATAAACTCTGTAAGGCAACATACAAAGCAATATTATTGTTATAGAAACAGATTTTAAATACAAATTCGATTTTAAAATTAAAGAAAATAACTTCAGATATATTATATGTTTATTTGCAAAATAAAAATTAACAACGTTTCGTTTAACGGCATTTGTTTCAAAAGTTTCGTGAAAATAACGTTTAATGTTTATAACTTTTCCCTTAAAACATTAATTAGGGCGTTTATAAATAAATATAACGTTCTCTTTAACCTTGAAGTCGTTAGTACTAATATTTTCTCCGCTAGAGTGCTGCAAAGAGTTTTAAATGTAATGTAACAACAGTTTGTTTATTACCAGTTTATCTGCTTGAAACTGTTATGCGGAGTTAGCATGTGACCATCTTGATTTTTTTAAGGAAAAGTACATGACATATTTTTTATATGTATAAACTTAGGTTAACACTAATATTCTCAGGCCTTCTTTCCCGGGCTGGTTGATTATGCATATATTTTCCCATCAATGCTGTGTCCTATAGTAAGAAGAAACCAACATTTCCTCATAGTGTCGTGTGTAAGCTTATCCCATTACACGATAAAAGATTAAACCTTTAATAACATTCAATTTATTGTTTCCCTTCATGACAGCTAATGGTAAAGCGTCCTTCAGGGTACTTGATTTGTTTTTAGTACAGCGCATAACAATGCTGACAAACTTGATAAAGAGTAACTACAGAAAAAATAATCAGACCGGGTATAACTTATAACATCTAAAACAAAACTTTTAGGAGTTTCTTCGAACTAACCAATAAAGTCACTACGTTCTCTTTTGGCTTTGATACTCGTTTCGTGACGTCATGTCAAATAAGCCTTAGGTTTGAGTTTACTATGCTAACTTCGGGGGTAAAAATGATACCATAGTGCTAAAACCACCGTTTGAGAACACTAAAAACTGGAAAATTAAATTCTAAATTCTAAACAAACTTAGACTGAACCATATGCAATTCTTCCGTCAAGTTTAAAATCAATATCTCAACTGATTCCTACGGTATACAACGCAAATTAAAAAAATAACAAACAAACAGATGCGGAAGATTTGTCTAGAAAATCTGTAGGTTTATGTCACTTTCCGGGGAGAGTTTTCCGATTAGAATCAGAGGCTCATAACGAAACGATTAGGAATTCTATGATCACACGTGAGTTTTTTGATGGCTCTAAACGTTTAGTTCTAATGGGTCAAAGGTTTTTGAAAGGGCCCTAAGTTAACACAAAAACCTAAAAAAATAAAAATTTACCATCCAAACACAAATAGCTTGCCTATTTCTCTCAAGTAGCAGCTTTTTCTCAATCTATCGTGAAATAATAACTGGATTTCATGTATATTATTGAATGCATAAACTCCCAAGAATAAAGCAGCTATTTTCTAAATTTATCTTATTTATACAAAAATAACTGGATTACATGTAAATTGTGAAATATATAAACACCTGTAGAAAAAAAATCAAAAGAAAGGAGTTGTAATTTTTGCTGAATTTTTTGCGGCAAACCAAATGAACCCTCTTACTTAATGAACATATGTTTTAAGTAATCTTCTGATGTAAACAAACTTCCTCCTTAAGATTAATATGTGAACCTTAGGAGCCACTGGGACGAAGCCCATTGACGATATGTTAGTTTGGATGGGTGATGACATATCGAGACATAATTACCTATCCGTTAACAATCAGTTAACAAAGGAACTGATATCCGTTGATATAATTTAAGAAAGGAATCATGAAAATCGGTCCATTAGAACTGTCAGACGGACTGGCCAAAGTATAGGCAATTTTTTTAATATATATGATTTTTAAAGTTTTATAAATTAAACAATTTCTTACAAAATCAAATGTAATGGAAAATGTATTGCATGTATTTCCTTCGTTTCCTTATAGTATTGTATATACCTATTTTCTTAAAATTCAACTCATTTTTATGGTGATGGAGAGATAGTTTATTCACAATGCAGATTACATGTTTCAAGCAATAACAAATTAACACAAACGAATCTAGTCTTTGCATGTTTGTTCCATATGGACTGTTACACCAGTTCAGGTATTCTTTCACATTATAAAATGGACAACTCAGCAGTCAATCGTTGAGTTTTGACTTCTGCATTCTGGCTCTTGATCTCTTGATTCCCTCTGGTTGTGCATCGAATAATTCTGCTCCAATGTGTGAGCGTTTCAGCTCACATCTTTTGCTGCGATGAACAGGGAGGTTGAAATCTCCAGCATGACGGATGACGGGTACATTTAGCGTAACGAGGTAAAAGTATTTACGGCTAGAGGTTGATTATTTGTACTTTTCCTCTATTATTACTTTACTGTAGGGGTGGAGGTTAGGTCAGAAGAAGGAACATTTTTATACACTCACAAGGATCCAGTCTCCTGCAGCGTGCATATGTTAAGAAGAGAAACTTGCAACACTGATTTGGAAAAATCAAATTAAACAATGTTAATAAACCAGTAATAATCACATCGTTGAATTAAATTTATGATAAAATTTGAACATGGAAAACAGTATTGGAGGATAGTGGATTCACTTTAACAGACGTGAGAAATGCGGTAACGGACAAGCGGCTGTTGCAGATAACGATCATGATCGACATAATCGGTAAACAAGTATCGAATGTTACATATAAGTAGGCCTATAACTAAAAACTGATATTAATATATTTTATCAGTTAAAAGTATACTTCTGCTACAAACAACTTGCATTCAAAAAATATTCGTAAACATAATGTGATTACAACTTTAAATATTCTATCCTCTAATGCGAGCAATGTCTGTTTGTTTGTTTGCAAAATTTGAATCCAGCAGAACGATTTTGTTAAAACTTTGGAATTAGGGGGTTTTGACCTAAAAAACCGATTGGTATATAAACCTCAACCAAAGAAACATTCATATTTTGTTACAAATCTTATTTGAAAATTTGAAATTTTAACATTGGGCTTATGATGATTCAAATTAAAACAAAAGAATCATAACAGCTGAGAATAATTTAATCAGAGAACTATCAAAGTAGCACTTACACATAGTAAAATATCAACAAGTGATTTATTGAAAACAGTGACTGGAATTGAATAAAGATTACATACAGAGTGGACACATACATTAATCAAATGTGTATACATAAAACATATTAGGGAGATTGAGTTAAAATATTAACTGGAGTAACTGTAATATGCTAAAAAGAGGCAAATGAGCGAAGCAAATCTGCTCTTAATAAAACATTTAACTACTGTATTGAGTTGTTTAACCCACGAAAACTAATATAATCTCACCAAGCATTGCTCGTTCCCCCCAGTACTATTGTTTAAAAGGCCTAAAAGGATGTCAATTTCCCGTGCAGCCTTATTTTATCCACGACCACAAAATATCCGCTGTCGTCGACTTTTATTCATTTCATCCCCACAGAGCCACTACACGGAAACGCCCTCGTCACAGCAGTTGGAGAGGAGATCTGATCTCTTCAGCAAACAATCGACAGTCCCAGCACAACTGAAGCCGCCGCGACTCGTTTACCGACTCGTTCCATTACAATCTGTCCCCTTTGATTTACTGGATGGATCTTAAGTGGAAACTATTTGTTATATTTTGAAAAAAAGAGTAATATAAATATTCAAAGTAGAATTTGATTAAATATTTTAGTAATTTATATGAACTGTTTATAACTCTATGGGTTGTTAAATTCCGAAACAATTTAAAGAAACGTATTGAACGTCCTTTTATCACATACAAATAAGTAAAAAGGGATTTCCAAATGTTTTCCTGAACATGATTCTAAGCCAAATCTATGGCACGTGGAGATTATTTATATAATAAGCTCCTTTGTTAAATCTCGGTTCAATAAAATAAGCTGAAGATAAAAAAATACAGAATTATTTAAATACACTATTTTAGGTATAGGTATTTTGAAACCATTGATAATTTAACTACAAAGTATATATACTTTTTTCCATTTTTTAGTCTGAAGTCACTGGTGATGCGTCAAGTGCATTAACGATGATCAACACTCCAACCCCTGTAAGGCACACTTCCCCCTATAATATAATATAATTGACTGCATTAAATTTATGTGTTTGTGTAACTTTAAGTTCCCCATCAATTATTTAAATTCATAGGTTAAAACTACTGTTATTATTTAACTAAACATCGTCGTAACACACGGCGTACTGATACAAGAGCTGCTTTGAATATTTAGGATATGGTGTTCCCCAGATTTGTTTTAAGGAACTCTAAATATAAGAATTTATTTAAAAAATAAATGTTTGGAACAAATATATTGAATCGTAAATGTTTTAATAACAATAAGATATGAATTACAAGATGTATCCTGCTACATTTTTAATTCAGTATTCGGCTACAAGTTAATAAAGCGCGTAAAAGGCTAGTTGGAAGTGACAGAGTCGAGGGTTGATTTTCCTGGTGGAATGAGACGGAAAAGCGGCAGTCAAACTCCGACGGAAACACTCCGTTGCCTCTCATTCGTGTTCCTCCGAGGAAAGATTGGTTTAACTCAATTTGATTTAGATTGATATTAGTATCAGATATTCTCTTGGCCGTTGTTTATTAGACAAAACAGTTTAAAACATAGATAGCGTACGCAATTTTAGACTGCAAATTATGCTAACCAGGAAGGTATAGCCAGAAAATTAATCATACAAAAACATGTAAAAGTACTCCTAACTAATATCGACAGAAAGTGTGTTTAGATACCATAGTTTAGTTTTTCAGAATAGGTTTTTTTAATAAATCCTTTTTATTTTTATTTTGTTTTTGTATCTATACACGTCAGGGGCATTTTTTATCATTTTGAAAAGGAACCTAGCCTTGTTGCTATATAACGTAGAGCTTATGTTAGAATATAATGACAAATGGCAACTGAGTCCAGTGTTGAACCTTCACAACGTTTTAGATTTTGCTCAGGATCGACCGCTCAATCAAAATACAATAAATCAAATATAATTAAAATTAAATATTGAGTGCAATAGTAGAATATGGTACAGTTGAACAAATAGAAGAGGTCTGATTAAGTACGTACTTTTATTGTCAGTGGCATAAATCTTATCTAAGAAGGTCACTGAGCCATTGTAGGGAGAAGGAACAGTTAGATGGTTAAAGATTGAGTAAAATAGTTGGAAATGTGTAAAATGACTGAATTTTCCTAGTAATGAGTCTGCACGACAAACAGCAGTAGATGATGTGTTAAAATTGTCTGTGTATTATAAAGATTGATCAAACATTCCGCTTATTTTCTTAAGTAAATTTCATAATGGATCTTCGCATACATTAAAATCTAAAAACACAATACCATTACGTATCAAATTACTGTGTTAAGTAGTGTTATGAATTTCTAAGTAATATTGTTTATACTGTTGGTTAACTCTAGTCACCGACAAAGTATTTTATATGTAAATCACGAACTCTTTATAAACACCAAAATATGTACCAACTCATATAAGTGATGCTGCTATTTTCATAATACCGTAGTTCCAACTTTTATGAGCAATCTATTACACTGTTTCTCGTATTTTGTTGTCATCTATAATAGACAGTTTATGTCTAATACGCGACTATAAACATAGAAAAATTATTACAATACATTAAGGCACGAATTACCAAACCAAAGAAATTGGTAGTGGTGAAGTCTTATATACAACGTTAAAGAAAATTAACACTATTAACTCTCTTAATAATATTTGAATATTTTTTAATCATTCTAAAATACAAAATCATATTTTTTACTTATGAAAATAATTTCTTTAAATTAACTTTTCACATTGTACATTTACATTTATAATTAGCATAACATTGTGTATATTATATTGTTTTGATTGTGCCAAAAATAACAGTTTTTAAACTAAGGGGTTGGACCAAATAATTTAGTATAATACAATATGAATATACTATATGTCAATTAAAAACACACAAAAATAATACTGCTGAGAAGGAACATTTTTATACACTCACAAGGAGCCAGTCTCCTGCAGCGTGCATATGTTAAGAAGAGAAACATAACAATAAGAAAGACGAAGCTGAAGATAAAAAAGTAGAATTATTTAAATACACTGTTTTAGGTATAGGTACTAAAAACCTAAACCACACTCCGACGGAAACACTCCGTTGCCTCTCATTCGTGTTCCTCCGAGGAAACACGTTAAACGTCCAAACGAGGTGTCCGAGGACGTTTTTAGTGTCCATTTTGCCAATCGTGAAGATTCGTTAGTGCTGTATTTTGCATCAATTTTTATCACGAAGTAATATGCGTGACCTTTTATATGGGGGAGCAGGATATAAAATCGGGGGGGCAAAAAAATATATAATCGGGGGGGGGGGCAAAATATAAAATCGAGGGGGGAGCAAAATATGAAATCGAGGGGGCAAAATATAAAATCGGGTGGGGGAGGGGGGCATTATTTGAGATGTTATTTCTGTTTGTTATTTCTGTTGTTAATTAAAAAAGTGAAGAAATAACATTTATTTTAATTAAGTATGCAAACTGACTAACAAAATGTTGAGACGCTGCTGACTGACGTTAACTATCATGTTTGGTACGCGTATATTTTTTGCATTAGATTACGGGAGCTATATTATTTTAATTAAGTATATTACACCCTTCAGAGGTGTATCAACACCAGATATGCAAATAAAGTACCAAACGTAAATGTAAATAAACTCTAACCAAACAAGAAAGGTCTTGTAACTAAAACTATTTCTTTTGAATGCAGAGCTAAATAGTTTCAGAATGAAGGTTCTCTCAGCTGTGTCCTAGTTTTCGTGTAATCAAATTCTGCTTAACGGGGGAGGATTAGTTTATGATAAAATAATCATAAAAACCAAAATCTTCATGACGTTTACAAACTATGTTTTATTTATACTGCAATAAAACAGAGGAATCTGTATTATTTAAAACCGAAATTAAATTAACTGTGCAGATAAATAAATACCTGGCAACAATATCAAATACCCCCGTCGTAACAAACCTGCGTACTCAGAGAATTTCCAATGCATCTACAAGTTTCTCACTACCATATAAAACCACTTACCAAGTTTCATAAAAATACATTTATAAATAAGTGATATACAGCACTTTATGTATTCTTCATAAGAGTAACATTAAATACTGAGTACGCAGGTTTGCTGTGACATGAAAGTTATCAAAAATATGTTTGTTCAATTATAAATATAACTTAACCAGATTAAGCTACATACCAAGTTGTATTAATTTATGTTCATAATTAAAGGAGATATAACACTTTACTTATCCTCCATAAGAATAATTAGGGCTGAGTATGCAGGTTAGCTCCTACGGGGAAAATAAACAAAAAATATTAAACAAATATATATTTGAAAAACCGATATCTAGCTTTTTTTAAACCTTGAACAGATATCTATTAAAACTAACTTTAACACATTTAAATAAAAGCTGCGCAAGCCGTTAAATATTTGTGTCTGTTGAAGATAATTGTACTACTAATAACAAGATTTTTACTTTGTGTGAATTATTTATTTTAATGACGCTTGCAAGTAAACAAACAAATCCAATTTTAGATGTCTTCATAAGAAATAAATTTTTGTTATAAATACCACAGTATCCTTCATTAATAAATCCAGCGCAATTTAATCTGTCTGTTCTATGGGTAACGTAATGTTGTGCATCTCCGACCTTAAGACTCCACCCCACTAGCCTTCAAAGTCCCATCGTTAACCTGATGACCATGATGATGACCTTATTGGGTTTGATGTTTGCTTGATCGTGTTTATTTAGAATTATTTTTGGTCTTCGCATAACAGTTAAAGCGAAAGTAATTGCTAGGGTTAAATTACTTCAAATGACAATTTGATATTATAAGTGAAGGCTGATATTAATGGAAGATGCACGTCTCATATATTGCTGTCAGTCTCGCTAACCGTCTAGGCGGTTGATGTGGACAATTGTTATTAAATACCAGTGCTACTCATCCTCCCCGTCCCAAGCCGGGTTGTGACATGGTTGTGGCATGGTGTGCATTTACTAAAAGCTTTTGGCTCTGTCAAGTCAATATCTTATCTGCGTCAATATATAAATAGTATCTATCGGTCATTAAGGCCAATAGCTCTATGCTGGTAACAACAATAATAATAAGCACAAACTGGACCTGCAAACTGACTAACAAAATGTTGAGACGCTGCTGACTGACGTTATCTATCATGTTTGGTACGCATAAAACTACTGGGAAAAACAATTTGTTCTTGTAAATGTTTTAAAAATTGTATTAGGTTTTACATCCCTCCAATAAAACAAAATCAAGACAATAAATCAATGTTCTGGTTCCTTACTAATGTTCTCGTTCATTACCTTGGAAAATTAAAAAAGTGAAGAAATAACATTTATTTTAATTAAGTATATTACACCCTTCAGAGGTGTATCAACATCAGATATGCAAATAGAGTACCAAACGTAAATGTAACCAAATTACTCTAACCAAACAAGAAAGGTCTTGTAATTACAACTATTTCTTTTGAATGCAGAGCTAAATAGTTTCAGAATGAAGGTTCTCTCAGCTGTGTCCTAGTTTTCGTGTAATCAAATTGTGCTTAAGCGCCCGCAACTCCATGGGGCTTAATGTGTCCATTTTGCCAATCGTGAAGATTCGTTAGTGCTGTATTTTGCATCAATTTTTATCACGAAGTAATATGCGTTACCTTTTTTACAGTTTGATAAGTAAATATATTTTTAAACATTTTATGAATACCATTTATTACTAATATAAATAAATAAATAACAATACTTTATTGAAATAACAACTACAAATGTTGTGTATCAATGTTGAAAAAACAGAAATTTAGAAATATTTTAAACTACATAGTTATACTAATACAATTAATAACAAAATAATATAAATATTTGAAAAAATAAAAGAATAAGATATGATATTACTAGCTGTGTACCCGTGCTTCATACGGGTTGTATATAGATGGTAGATTAACTAAAGCAAATAATAATCCTCATTATTTGACAATATTAAAATTACATTTTATACATTTAATGTACAATTAAATCAAAGTTAACAAAATATACTGGCAGATAGTTCGGGTCCTGTTGCTAAGTCGAGGAACTCTGTCGGGTAGTAAACGGCGTGTGGTTTGCAACTCCAAATCGGTACACGTAATACTTTGGATTCGCTTTTATAGATAAAAGAACTCAAGTACAAAAATAGAAAAAAATATCGGGGAGGGGGGAGGGGGGTCATAAATATAAAATCGGTGGGGGGAAGCAAAATATAAAATCGGGGGGTGGGGAAAAAATGAAAATCGGGGGGGAGAGTAAAAATATATAATCGAGGAGGGGGCGAAAAAATAAAATGAAGGGGGGAGCAAAATATAAAATTGGTGGTGGGGCAAAAATAAAAGTGGGGGGGAGCAAAAATATGAAATTGGGGGACAAAAAAAATAAAATTGGGGGGCAAAAATATAAAATTGAGGGGGCGAAAATAAAAATTGGCGGGGGAGCAAAAATATAAAATCGGAGGGGGGAAAAATATAAAATGGAGGGGGGACAACATAAAATGAAAATATCAAATCCAAGAGGGGAGGGGAGCAAAATATAAGATTGGGGTGGGGCAAAAAAATGGGGGAGCAGGAATATAAAATCGGGGGGGGGGCAAAAAATATATAATCGAGGGGCAAAATATAAAATCGAGGGGGGAGCAAAATATGAAATCGAGGGGGGCAAAATATAAAATCGGGTGGGGGTAAAAATAACAATCGGGGGGGAACAAAAATATAAAATCGGGGGGGGGCAAAAAAACATAAAATCCGAGGGGGGCAAAAATATAAAATGGGTGGAGCAAAATATAAAATCGGGGGGAGCTAAAATATAAAATCGGGGGGGGTAAAACAATATAAAATCGGGAGGGGGCTAAATTATAAAATTGGGGGTGGGGCAAAAATAAAAATCGGGGGGAGGGATCAAAAATATAAAATCGGGGTGGGGGGGGCAAAAAATATAAAATCGGGAGGACATAAAAATAAAAATATCAAATCAAAGAGGGGGGCAAAAAATATAAAATCGGGGGGAGCAAAAATATAAAATCGGGCGGGAGCAAAAATATAAAATCGGGGGGGGGACAAAAAAATATAAAATCCGAGGGGAGCAAAAATATAAAATGGGGGGGAAATCAAAATATAATATCGAAGAGGGGGAGAAAAATATAAAATCGGGTGTGGAGCAAAAACTAAAATCGGGGGGGGAGTACAAATAGAAAATCGGGGGGGTACAGGAAGAAACGGTAAAAATTGTTTATTGTGCAAATAAGAACAGACCACAACCAGATGAAGCCACATTAATATTAATAATAATAATAATAATATTTATTCCGTGACAATGTTGAGCAATGTGTTGGAATTTACAAAAAAATATTAAATTTATGGGGAAATCTTTAAAACCAGGTAAGGTAGGCCTGAGTATTATCTTTCCCTTCCTGGTGGGGTACGGCACTTTTTTGGGAACCATTACGGCATTTGCCTAAATGAGATGAGAAACCGTACAAACTGTTCTCAGAATGGCCGGCCTGGGATGAAACCCAATACCTCCCGAATGTGAGGTGCAATAATCGCTACCTCACTCGGTTGAAATTTTTACATTTATACATTACATTTGTGTACACTTTAACATTGAAAATAAGAAGATTATATAAACAACATATTATTATATTGTTTATGTAATCTTATTTAGTTAATTAATTTTATTTGACTTCTGCTCACAAAATGTTTTTCTTGAATAGTCTGGAATATATATTAACAGTTTCTTCGACAATAAATTAATATTAATAGCTAGCTGACGTACCCGTTCTTCGTACAGGGGGTTTCTCTACCCGTTCTTTAGTCAATGCAATTTGCATTTTAGTAAGCTTGAAATAGCTGTTCTTGCTTTTGCTCTTAAGCTGTCAAATGGAACTACCCACAGCTGTCCGCATTACAGTTTCTGAATGTTTACTTTATTCTGAAATGTAAACATTGAAACTTAGGACGTTCACGGGGCGTAGCCCGAGGGGATTTTAAGGAAGTGAATATGCCTATGTGTTGCATGGGTTCAAGATATACATATGTGTAAAGTTTCAGCCCAGTCGGTTCAGTAGTTTTTGCGTTCACCCAGAACAACAGACAGACATACAGACAGACAGACAAACAGACAGACAGACAGACATACAGATAGACAGACAGACAGATAGGCAGACAGACAGACATTAACCATCTCTTCTTTATAATATTACTAGCTGTATACCCGTCCATCGTACGGGTTGTTTATAAATGGTAGATTAACTAAGGCAAATAACAACCCTCATTATTTTACAATATTAAAATTACATTTTACCCGTTTAATGTACAATTAAATCAAAGTTAACGAAATATACTGGCAGATAGTTCGGGTACTGCTGCCAAGTCAAGGAACTCTGTCGGGTAGTAAACGGCGCGTGGTTTGCGACTCCAAATCGGTAGACGTAACACTTTGGATTCGTTTTTAAAAGATAAAAGAACTCAAGTACAAAAAAATTAAAAAATATCATGGAGGGGAGGGTGCAAAATTAAAAACCGGGGGGAGAGTAAAAATATAAAATCGGGGTGGAGAGCAAAAATTTAAAATGGAGGGGGGCATCAAATAAAAATATAAAATCGAAGAGGGAGAAGCAAAATATAAAGTTGAGGGTGGGGAAAAAAATGGGGGGATAAAAAATATAAAATTGGGGGGGCAAAAATATATAAAATTGGGGGGCCAAAATAAAAATTGAGGGGGGAGCAAAAATATAAAATCGGAAGGGTAAAATTATAAAATGGAGGGGGGACGATATATAAATAAAAATATAAAATCGAAGAGGGGGGAGCAAAATAAAAAATTGGTGGTAGGCCAAAAATAAAAATGGAGGAGAAAAATATAAAATTCGGGTGGGGGGCAAAAAATATAAAATCGGGGGGGGGGAATATATAATGCGGGGGATATAAAATAAAAATATAAAATTGAAGTGGGGGGGCAAAAATATAATATCGGGGGGAGCAAATTATGAAATCTGGGGGGGTTAAAAATAGGGGGGAGCTAAATTATAAAATCGGGGGCTAATTTATATAATATCGTGGGGGGAAAATATAAAATGGGAGGGACATAAAATAAAAATATAAAATCGAAGAGGGGAGGGGGCAAAAATATGAAATCGGGGGTTGGGCAAAGATAAAAATTGGGGGAGAGAACAAAAATATAAATTCGGGGGGGCAAAAAAATATAAAATCGGGTGGGCGAAAAATCGGGGGGGCAAAAATATAAAATGGGGGCATAAAATAAAAATATGAAATTGAAGAGGGAGGGGGACAAAATATAAAATAGGGGGGGGAGCAAAATATAACATAGGGAGGGGGTAGGGTAATATTAATGAACAAATATTAATGTGGCTTTATCTGGTTGTGGTCTATTCTTATTTGCACAAAAAACAATTTTACCGATACTTCCTGTACCCCCTCCACCCCCCGATTTTATATTTTTACTCCCCCACCCCGATTTTTGTTTTTGCCCCACCCCCGATTTTATATTATGCTCCCCCCATCTTCGACTTTATTTTTATTTTACTCCCCCCATTTTATATTTTTGCCTCCCAATTTTATATTTTTGCCCCCCACCGATTTTATTTTTTTGCCCCTTCCCAATTTTAGATATTTTTGTCTCCCTCCACTTCAAGTTTATATTTTTATTTTATGTCCTCCCCATTTTATATTTTTGCTCCCCTCCCCAATTTTATATTCTTGCTCCCCCCATTTTTATTTTTGCCCCACCCCCAATTTTATATTTTTCTGCCCCCTATTTGATTTTATATTGTCCCCCCTCCATTTTATATTTTTGCCCCCCCGATTTTATATTTTTGATCCGCCCCCAATTATATATTTTGCTCCCCCCTCTTCGATTTTATATTTTTATTTTATGTCCTCACTCCATTTTATATTTTTGCCCCCCTCCCCAATTTTATATTTTTACTCTCCCCCCCGTGTATTTTTGCCCACCCCCCGATTTTACATGTTGCTCCCCCCCGCCGATTTTATTTTGATGCTCCCCCCCTGATTTTATATTTTTGATCCGCCCCCAATTATATATTTTGCTCCCCCCTTTTCGATTTTATATTTTTTTATTTTATGTCCTCACTCCATTTTATATTTTTGCCCCCTTCCCCGATTTTATATTTTTACCCCCCCCCCGATTTGTATTTTTGCCCATCCCCCGATTTTACATGTTGCTCCCCCCCCCGATTTTATTTGTATGCTTCCCCCCTGATTTTATATTTTTGATCCGACCGCAATTATATATTTTGCTCCCCCCCTCTTCGATTTTATATTTTTATTTTATGTCCTCACTCCATTTTATATTTTCCCCCCCTCCCCAATTTTATATTTTTACACTCCCCCCTATCTGTATTTTTGTCCACCTCCCAATTTTACATTTTGCTCCCCCCGCCGATTTTATATTGATGCTCCCCCTCCCCCCTCCCTGATATTTTTTATTTTGTTGTTCCTGGGGTTTTTTATTTCTAAAAGCGTATCAAAAGTGTTACGTGTACCGATTTTAAGTCTCAAACCACACGCCGTTTACTACCCGACAGAGTTCCTCGACTTAGCAACATGATCCGAACTATCTGCCAGTATATTTCGTTAACTTTGATTTAATTGTACATTAAAGTGTAAAATAATGTGGATTGTTATTTGCTTTAGTGAATCTACCATTTATATACAACCCGTACGAAGCACGGGTTTAAAGCTAGTATTAATTAATAGCTAGCTGACGTACCCGTTCGTCGCACAGGGGCTTTCTCTTCCCCTTTTTAGGCAATGCAATTTGCATTTTAGTTAGCTTGAACAGCTGTTCTTGCTTCTGCTCTTTAAGCTGTCAAATGGAAGTGTCCTCAGCTGTTCGCATTACAGTTTCTGAATGTTTACTTTCTTCTGAAATGTAAAAATTGAAACTTAGGACGTTCGAGGGATTTTATGGAAGTGAATAGGCCTATGTGTTGCATGGGGTCAAGATCTACCTTTGTGTAAAGTTTCAGCCCTGTCGGTTCAGTAGTTTTTGCGTTCACCCGGAACATCAGACATACAGACAGACAGACAGACAGACAGACAGACAGACAGACAGATAGACAGACAGACAGACAGGAACCATCTCTCCTTTATAATATTAAGATAAATAGATATTGAATACATAATATGGTGGAGTTATTAAGCAGACAAAAATGTATGGGACCCGTGGAAGGGAGCCTAGTACAGCTAATTCTTGGATTAACGTTAACAGACTTTTCCAAAAACAGAGTGAGCATCCAGAAAGGTTTAATAATTAATTTCATAATAGAACAGTTTCATTTCTGTAAAACCAGCAGAGCTGTAAAGCATATATTTTGCAAAGATATCCTTGTTACTGGAAGGAAAGGAACTTGAACGATTCAAAGGAAGGCAAAAGACAAATTATTTCTTTGGATTACAGAATCCTGACTCCTGGGACGGCTAGTTATTAGCGTTAATCCGGGCTTCGTCCACAAGTGCTAAATTGTTTGGTATCAGTTTTCGGCTAGGGACCATTGTTATAGTGAAATTGAAATAAGTATTTTCCTATGTGTCACAAAAGAACCTTACGTGGTAGAAAAACGCAAATGCCATTTTTGGATTTTATGGGAAAAATAATATCCAAACCTTTTGTGCAAACATTTAAATTTTATTATTTGTTATTACAGTTGGGGGGTTTGGATAAAGGGTAGCTTTGGGGAACAGCAAAGAATCAATTGAGAAGATATAACAAATGTGGGCGGAGGACCAGGGAATTTTACACATCCATTTGAACATTTGTTACACATACACTTATAGCAAAGGGTGGCTTACATAGGGTGACATTGAACATAAACAATTTTGATCACCATTAACAAAGTATTTATTCCTTGTAATCCGAGGTTCGCCAGAACGATACTGATCAAAATCGCAAAATTTTGAGAAGGTTCGAAACTGGACCTAACTGCCATTTGTCATTGGGCTATTAATTAATGATGCTTTCTAAGAATAGATCGACCTTAGATAGTAACAAGACCCGGTTTGGATCGTTCCCTATCAAAACGTTAAAAAATGCCACTGGCGTAGTTATACACAAAAACAAAAACATAGAAAGGACGGGAGTTGTAAGATGAAATACTATACTTTATATTAAATTTTGTTACAAAATATAATTCTATGTGATCAGGGTAAAAGAGAGTAGTGAGTAGATGAATGGGGACAAGCAAAAATTAATATTCAAAATAATAAAATGCATGCAGTTGCTAAGTGTTTTGGTAGGGAATCCATAAGTTATATTAATTAATTTTTTTACAAAAATGGTCAAAATAATAAACAAAAACAGGATGAATTACAATCAAACAGGTGGCGCAAGTTGTGCAAAACAAGGGAAACTATTATGAGACAGGATGATGGGGAAAAACAGTTCATTTATTTAAAATGTGATTGTTCCACTCTCTGTTTTTTATTTATGAATACGCAACGACTGTGTTATCATTTAAGAAGCATGTATGTGATAAAACGGCCTCCTTTTACGGATAACCTACTCTTTAATTGTTGTTATGAAACATGCCTAGCTTTAAAAAATGTGACGAGAAAAACAAAGCTCCATTCCGTGAACTGTCCTTTCTTCATCTTATAGAGCGTTCGTCAGAAGCCAAGAATTTGTAATAGCATTACAGGAAATGCCACGCTAATGTCTCTGGAGGGCTTGTTGTAGGCTTGTTCTAGTTTATGTTTTCACTTGTATTAAACACATTCGTTTGCTTTTGCACGTGTTTCTTGCTAACTCAGTCTAATGTACAATAATATTAAATAGAATTTGAATTCTGGCCAATATTTGATATATATATTTACACCAGTGTTTGATTTAACCACACAAAGAAGAACTGTGATTCACTGTCACCATCGTAAATTTTGGAGTGCCTTGTGTAGACAAAAGAATTATTAACAAAAATATTCATTCATTTTGCAATAACCAAGAACAACATTAAATACCCCCGTAGCAGCAAACCTGCGTACTCAGCGAATTTCCAATGTATCTTAATACCACTTAAAGCCACATACCAAGTTTCTTCAATATATATTCTTAAATAAATTATTTATGACATTTTAATTATTCTCCATAAGAAAAAGATGGTGTCTGAGTTTGCAGGTTTGCTGAAACAAGGTAAGCAAAATATGGGGTTTTATGAATTTTTGTTATAACTCAACTAGGTGAAGCCACATACAAAATTATATTAATTTGTGTTCATAATTAAGGGAGATAACATTTTTCTTATTCTCCATAAGAATAACATGAGGGCTGAGTACGCAGGTTTGTTGCTACGGGAACTATCGGCAAAACAATTTTTTTCGTGCGAATATCAATAGACCACAACGGTATGAAGCAATATACCAAGTTTCGTCAGGATAACTTGATAAATAAGCAAGTTATACAATTTTTCTTATTCTCCATAAGGATAACATTGGACAACGTACTGTGTTTAGCACTTTCAATATATCTGTAACCATTTGACGTAGAGCAATGATCAAAACACCAAATTGTTTTTTGTTGTTTTTTTAATTGAATTTAATGTTAAAAACTAAAATTGGATTTGCTAAAATATTATATGTAAAAAAAACTCAAAAATCCCATTTTTGGGGTACAAAATCCACCCAAAATGCCCCTTTGGATAGAGCGATCTGGCTGGTTTTCGAACTTAAAATTATAAAAAATGTTGCTTTACATGTTTGTACCAAATTTTACCAAAATTGGACCATTTTTCCGAGGGTTATCGCACCCACGGACACACATATTGCAGCTATATATATTACATATGATATATATATTACATTATATGCACATATATATTACAGTTTTTAACGAATGGTGTTTTTTTCATCTGAGGACCACAAAACGAAAAGTTATCATGGTCCCGGGCCGACTACTACCAAGGTCTGACCATGCCAACTACGGTAATAGCTTCACTATAGGGTAAATTCGCTAAAAAGTTAAAATGTATGCAATAATAACTAAATTATGTCATTACACCTACACTTAATAGTAACTCTTTAAATGAATTATTATTATTATTATATATATATATATAAATATGTATAATGCATTTGTGTCTCTGTATACCTATGTTATAATTCAAGATTTAAAACTTCATGGTTATAAATTGCGGATTTCTTAACCGCATTTTAAATTATAAGTAGCTTCTACATTTGTTATTAATTTGTATGTTTGATTTCTCGTTTGAGTATTTGCTATGTCTCCTTCATTATCAGTATCTTCAAGCAATCATCAGTTATTTTCGTCTCTGTGTCATGTGATACTTTGGATTTGAACTGATGATGTCAACTAGAACGTTTTAATTAATTGAAGAAAAATCATAGATGAGCGAATAAAGCTTATAGAAAACAAAATAGATGAAGAGAGTACTACTTCTCTTCATTTTTGAGTCCTTATCTTACTTATTATTAGTCTTTTGTTTTTGTATGTAATGTAACTATATTATATTAATATTGCATTGGTATTTAAGAAATTACTGCGGATTATTTCCATCGCGTATTAGAGAAAACCCTGATCTAGATATTATTATTATCTGAAGATTTGATAAGATCCAGGTCCCAAAATATCGTGTAACTCGTTTTTGTATAATCAGTGATGGAAGATATCCACAATAAGTCATTAAGTAACATAAAACCACCACTACCAACAATCAATTTTAAACAAAGAAGATTTCATTACCTTCACTCTTACTCATCTTGGGATAGCTTTCTACATACTGTATCTTCACTATATATTGTTTTTATAAACAACTATTATAAATACAGTTCTGCCTCAAGAAGCAATATATACGTAAATTTAAAAAAAAAATAGCAAATGTTTAAACATTTTTCCTTGTTAAAATAGTTGATATGTAATTGAAATATAACTTGGATATATTTATCACCTTTCATATTTTAAATATACGACTTATATTATGACAGAATAATATTTTGTTTAACTCAGAAAGTAATGAAGGGTAGTGGTGGAGGGTTACTGCTACTTTTTAATATTTACTACGTACTGCTATCAATTATGACTGCAACCAACATTTATCTAACTTGCAACCTAAACCTTATTCCCCCTTTTGCAAAGACGCTCACATATAAATATTACGAGGCTAATGGATAATCCTACACCAAGCATAACAAAAACAATTCCGAGGTTGTTCATGCCCAGTCGTGTTAGCATTGTCCTGGCTTCCTCCTCCTGGAGTAGTCTCCTGGCGAACAGGTGTTCCGGAACTCTGCTGACCTGAGAACTCCAGAAGGTCACTAGGCCTGACTCGATCACACGCAGCAGGGCGACCTGAAAACCACGTAGGAATGATAATACAGAACACGACGAGATGCTTCGCGATTGGGTTTTGTCACGAAAATTCTTTGAAATTTGGTACGATAGATCATCTATTACACAATTAACGTTTTAAATATAGACTAGTGTCTTGGAGGGGCCATAGCCCCTAACCTTACTCCAACACTCTGCCTTCTGATTTGTTTACGATTTGCATTCTGAGGAAAATAAAACAATATAAGTAGGAACACATGACAATTCTTAAACAAATTAGACACATAACAACATGTTAGTTGTGATGTAAATATAAACAGACGTTTTAAATTCCCATGTTTTTCGTATGGGGGATGTTTTACGTTATTTACTGTTTACTGGCAACTTATTGGAAGTATCGCTATTCTTCCCGAGTCCTTGGGATGAAGACCTTTAATTTGAGTTTTCTCCCAACATCATACGATTTGCCAATCTTCCACAATTTTCACGAAAAATTTTCGGTTTATATAAAGAAGAAGAAGATAGGGGCGAAAATAATTTTGGGATAGTGAAATTATTGAATGCGGCAACAATTTATAAGCCTCTTTTTTCTAAACATTTCAAACCTGGCCAGCCTTGAAGAGAGGTGAGCGCTTGGCAAACATGATACTCTCATGCGTTATGGCGGTAGTTTCCTTCAGAACTCGCATGCTCTTCAGGTCTCGAACATCCAGTCCCCTCACGCTGAAGAACAACAGTCTGTCGCCCCACCGCTGGATTGGGAACGCAAACTTGTCCGAGTCGAGGGCACCCTTCATGCAGCTCGCAGACACAGACACGTAGCGTTCCTCCCATTCACGTTGCCAGTCGTCCTGTAACGCCAGATTTTAAAGTTGTCAATCACAGTTGCAGTTGTTGTTAAAAGTTGTCAATCACTTAGCCATATACTATGTGAAAACTAGGTGGCTAGTGATCCCTATGACACTTTTTGACTCCTTGATCGCTCTTTGTTCTGAAAATTAGTCGATTCGATTTATAATGACGACATTATAGTTAAAGGCAGAATCTCAGTAAAAATTTTGAAATTGAAAACAATTTTTTATTTTGTAAGCAAAATTCTAATGAAACACTTGCTTAAAACCTCCGTGATTTCAAAACATTCTTAACAAAATAGTCATCAATTTGAAGAATCACTTGTTTTTAAATAATATCAAATATTTACAAATTATGATATCCAACACCATAGATATGTACTTTTTAACATCCACACCTAAAGCGCTTCTTTGCAAACTAAAATCATTTCATGAAACAGCTGTTTTCTGTTTGGCGAGCAAACAAGTCATTCCCGTTTGCTGCGTCCTACGTTTCCGCTCGCTGACGTAGTAAACCGCTGATTGATTGTTGCTTTGGACCAAGCTAACTAACACGGTTTTCATAACCTCAGTCTCATAAGGTCAGCCAAAATGGATGAAAGTGAGTCTTGGCTTGCTTTATGGAATCCAAAATTGAAGTTGTAGGAAACATTGTTGTTTAGTTTGAGAGAAAAGTATTTAGGCTCATAATACATAATTAAATAATCTGTTGTTTGATTTGCCAACAAATATGTGTACAGCGCAAAAATATATTTCAGCGATAAGGTTTTTACTCACAACAAAATTAAAATAAGTCAAACGTTTGTCACGATTGTATCCTGGGTTGTCAGACCAGCGGTAGTCTTGCTGTACGAGTTGTTGGATCGTGTCTATGCGCTGCTCATATCGCTGCAGCGTCAGCCTAGAGGCGATAGTCGTGTTGTAGGTAGACGTCAGCAGCAACACGAACACGCACCACCACGTGACCAGCAGCCGCGCGTCGCTGCGTCCTCCGTGGGGCGGCCAGTGGGCTCCCATCAGTATGCCGTACATGGTCAGGGAACACTTGGCCAGTCCTGGTCCTGTCAAAGTATTGCCAATAAGTGATAGTCGTGTTGTAGGTAGACGTCAGCAGCAACACGAACACGCACAACCACGTGACCAGCAGCCGCGCGTCGCTGCGTCCTCCGTGGAGCGGCCAGTGGGCTCCCATCAGTATGCCGAACATGGTCAGGGAACACTTGGCCAGTCCTGGTCCTGTCAAAGTATTGCCAATAAGTGATAGTCGTGTTGTAGGTAGACGTCAGCAGCAACACGAACACGCACCACCACGTGACCAGCAGCCGCGCGTCGCTGCGTCCTCCGTGGAGCGGCCAGTGGGCTCCCATCAGTATGCCGAACATGGTCAGGGAACACTTGGCCAGTCCTGGTCCTGTCAAAGTATTGCCAATAAGTGATAGTCGTGTTGTAGGTAGACGTCAGCAGCAACACGAACACGCACCACCACGTGACCAGCAGCCGCGCGTCGCTGCGTCCTCCGTGGAGCGGCCAGTGGGCTCCCATCAGTATGCCGAACATGGTCAGGGAACACTTGGCCAGTCCTGTTCCTGACACAGAATTGTCAGTAAGCTCCAGTATAAATGAATATCCTTAATCTGGCTTTTGGAGGAGAAGTTGTAATTTCCCAGACACATTTTGAGCTAAATGGCTTGCAAATTTACATTAGCAATAAATAAATGTAGAAACAACAGATTTTATTCGACATAAAAATACTTGTTGAATGTGTGTCTGTTGAAGTGGCTAAAGAAGAGTTAACACTAGAGTTGCCAGCAAATTATGCAAACACCATAACAACAGCCATAATTATTCCGTGACATTTTCGGCGTTCGAAGCAAAGGTTTTGTTTCTCACAATAAGCAGGTAAAATCGAGCAAAGTTTGTATCAAAATTAACGTTCACGTTAGACACTGCAAATAAACTCCCATTTACAACAAAAAGTTGCCTACAAGTTGACAAAAGGATTTGATAACTATTGTTGCTAACTCTGTTGTAAATACATCTCAATAGAGTCATGCAATTAAAACAAATAACAAAACTTTACTCACTTGATCCTTTTCGAGAATCCATAGCGACAAATTTCCAGTAGGAAATTGTGTAAAAGAAGTATAGGACTAAAATGAGCATCCACACGTTTTTATCGAAGACTTGCACTAGCGCTTTCCAGTGAAGACTCAGTGGTTTTGGTCGAGGGGCAATAAACGTGAACTTCACCTGCCAAAAACTGCGTATTAAATTGTGTTAAAAGTAGAGCTTGATATACTTATGTATTGGGATCAAATAAAGACGCTATGGCCTTATTTGATTCACACTTTTCAATTATTCCAACGAAACGGGAATAATTTTATCGGATTATTTTATTGGAATCAATTACCAAAGTTAAAGTATAATTAAATGTGGCACAACGATTACAGTGTGGCAGGCATTTACTGGAAAAGTACTGTGTGCTTGAAATCATTCCAAACAGAAGCAAATTAAACTCTATGACAATTATAATTAACTTTTTTATAATTAGCTCTTAGACTAGCGTTCTATAGTCGATGATTTTACTAATGACTCTCGGGTTTAATTATGTGATGCTTATAACCGACACAGACTGTACCATGTTGATAGGCGAGCCGAAGTCCATGATCTGGTATATCTCCAGGCCGTACCACATGTTGCAGACGCCCAACTCCGCGTCGCCGTCGTGCATGGCCCGGGTGATGCCGCCTGTCCAGCTGCCGTTCTCCAAAAGTCCCCACCTGGCAGAGCCTTTCAACTCCACCAACTTTGTCGTAAAGTTCATCATTTTGGCCATGTTTTTCAAAACTTCCCACTCTATACCGGTTATGCTATCTGTGAAAAAACATGTAATTCAAATTAAATAACGAAATGGAATAATGAAACCATGCTAATGGATAATGTTGATGGTTTCGCTGCAAAGTTTAAGTCATAAACGTTCTAAACTGACTATGATGAAGACAAATTTGGAAAAGCCTTTTAATATAGATTCCGTTTTTAAGTCACAGGGACTTTGTGCCAGTAATATGTGGAAGAGTTACTGTATATTTACTGAATTGAAATTGAAAAATAACAAGAGACGAACAAATTTTCATTTCAAGTCAAAACGAAAACCATAATTATTCTTTTTTATGGTTGGTTACTAGCAACATCGGTAATTTACACCAATCGTTACTTATATCTCACACAAAGATAAAACGGAATGAAACTGATTTACTTTTACCACGTTTTATAGTACAAATGACATGACATGCCGACATGTTTTCCATAATACAAATCAAAACCCTTTCAGGTCGATTTATACTGAAGATAATTTGCTTATCGTAAGTTTCCTTTTATCCAAGATCCAAGTAAGCTATAAGTATACCTATATCATTTATATTGTGAATATTAACAAATGGCGAGCAGTTGAACGTGGCGACGGTAACAGTTCTTCCTTTGAGATTAACACGATTAAAACTTTCTTGGTTCCAGACGGCTGAAAGATTAGTAGTATCTACGAATCTCCTCGGAATGAATAAAGGCGAGCTGAGTGTCTTCACACGGCCGTCACGAAGGGATACGAAGGCGACCCGAGCGATGCCGAACTGTTCCGAGCAGAGGCCGAGGTCGTTGGCGTTGAGGCGGCCAGGGACGAGAACGTAGTAGTGATGGTCCGTGGTGAGGGGAAGGGAGGGTGCGAGCAGACCTCGACATCCGAGCACTCGGGAGCCACTGGTCACCAGCACGTTGTGTTGGCAGAGTGGCGGCACCTTGTCCACCTGGTCACTCTCGAAGCTGGCGACGATCTTGTACGAGGAGACCAAGTCCCTGACCAAGCTTTCCACCTCGCTTCTGCCGCTACCGCCTAGGTGCCACACGCACACTTGTTGGTCCGGTACCTTCGTCAGGGACGACAACACCGTCTGGAACGCTCGTGGTGGTTTCGGATTGCATCCGCTACATTTTAGCTTACATTTGACACTTGCAATACAAGTATATATTATTAGTGATGAAAAAAGAAAGAAAGGTGCAACCCACCCGCTTCGCATGTTTATTGTTTAATGTGTTGAAAACTACACTGCTTCTAATATCTTCCGATAATCTGGGTTACAGGCGGCATACTAGCTTCCTTCAAAATGTTACAAAGTCGTGTCTATACATAAGTAGAGGCATCAGTGGTATACATTAGTCGTAACCACTTCAATGCCATTGTTAGGTTAATGTGCGTACATATATGCTTTGGAAAGATAGTTTCAGATGCACTTAAGCTCTAAGTGACCATCAAACTTCCGACGGCTAAAAAGGTGTATTGCCTGTTACCATGGTCACAAACTGCACGTAAATGATTTGTCTTTTTATGTGGTACATGATATATTACAAAAATAAGTACATAATGTAATGTTAAAGCTAATGTATTTTCACTTTATGAATATAATAAGAGAGCATTTCAACATATTATTTGAAAATACACCTATCAAAGCAGACTTTGTCCTAAGCGAATTTCTTTTCAGTACATGTTGTTATTAAATAGACATGTAAAACGCTTGCTCGATCGTGGTATTAAGGTTATTATAGTAAACACTTTACAGCTTTTGCTCATCAAGGAAGTAAGATGTAAAATGTTTAACAATGCTATGTCTAACAATCATTGTTTCAGCGGGAAGATGTAATGATATCACTAACTATATTATTTTCATTATCTATAGTCCATGATAATACCCACCTGACTAAATAAAATCATCGCCTACAACAGATCGACATGGAAACTAAGGTCAACGGGGATTTAGTTTGTTTAATTCCTAGGGGATTTTCTAATATTTTCAGAATTTTGATGCATTTATGAATCATAACGAATATAGGCATGTATGTGAATATATGCGATTAGGTATGCATGTTATTGGGATATTACAAGATAAGTAATTTAATTATTTTGGTTTGGCAATTAATTATTTAATTATATTTCCAATTTATCTCGTCACACTCACAATCTGTTTTTCAAATATAAAGTTCTATAATAGAGTACTTATAAAATACAAAAAATGAATGAGTTAAATATACTTTAATGCAAATATTTATAAAGCACTGATAGGCAAAATCACTGTCCAATTTGATCTAAATTTACCTATACATGAGCGATATAAAAAATATAATTTCTTATCCAAAATAATATCACTAGGATTTCCCATTATTTCAAGGATAGACACTACCCAAAACCAAATCCTAGCTACGCCCTTGACTCCAAGAAAAAAATAGTTCGCGTTGTTGGAACAACAATAATTTACACTTAATTCCCTTCAAGAAACAAGCAAATGCTACTAAAATTAATCATATGAAATAACTACCATTTTGTTCTTACAATTGGAAAAGAATGTTTAACAAAGATGTGAGAAAACAGAATAAGATTATAGAGCTAGTGATGAAACATATTATACTTCTAAACATCAACTTAGAAGTTAATGCTATTTTTAGATACTCGAAACAGTGTACTATTTACTATACAATAAATACTAGTACTACTGAAGTTAAAAGCGTAAAGTAAGTTGTAAAACGTATGCATTCCTTTTTAAAGCCAAAATAATCTTTATCTCTACCAATTCACTTTTCATTTCCTACAAACATTTCAAAGTCACTCAAAGCGAAGCACAACATCAACGCATTAACTTTGTTAATTGATCTCTTTTGCACAAAATCTCGAATATAAATACAACAATACTAGCAACTAAACCAGCAATTAGCATATAGAACACGAGGCTGAGGTTGGCCAAGGTCAGTTTCTTGGCATCGGCTCTGCTCTCGTCCTCTTGTAGCAGTCTGCGGGCGAACTTCTGTCGTGGGGCTCGGCTGACGAGGGTGGTCCAGTACTTCACAAGGCCTGTCTCTGTAACCCGCAGTAGGGCTACCTGAAATTGCAATAGTTTATAACAATTAGAACTATTCTCAATATGATATCTATATATTCCGCTCTGGGCTTTTGGCTACCCCTAAATATTAATCTAATAAAAGGAGTTTTAATTCCTGAATTATTTGTCTCAGAGTGACTGGTAAACTTGCAGTCATTCAATATGGCATACGGACTTCCATATTCATTCCAAGGTATCTAAGACAAGAGTTTCACTTGTGGTTTAAAAGAGGTTAAAGTGGTTAAACGTATTAATTTTGTTAAAGATAGTATGCGTGTTACTACGTATAATTCATAAAAGTCTCAAGTGACTCACACCCACGCTAAAGTGCCACCCGGCTGTAAATCACACTAACTGGGCAGGTGGATTGCCAAACTCCTGTGATCTCACAGGTACATCAGCAGCTACTTCGTTTAATGCAAACTGTTTTTGTCGGTATCACCAAAAGTGCAAAGAATAAAAACATATTTTATTATTTTCCCCTATAATAATGAGGTAGCACAATGTGATGGCCACAACAAGGGTTTGTGAACAAAATGGGGTACTATTTACACATATGAACAAGAATATATTCAGATGTCATGAACGAACTGACAAAGAAAACCTGAGAATTTCGAACATAAGTAATGTTATATATAACTGATATTCTACCTGACACGCCTGGGACAGAGGCGATCGCTTGGAAAGCTTGATGCTCTCGAAGGTGAGGGTTGTTGTTTCCTTGAGAACGCGCATGCTTCCCAGGTCCCGGCGCATGTTGAGACCGTCTACCGACAAAAACAACAGCCTCTCTCCCCATCTCTGGATCGGAAAAGCAAACTTGCCCGAGTCTAACGTCTTCCTCATGGATTCTGATGGAATGTACACGTATCGCTTCTCCCACTCTTTCTGCCAGTTATTCTGTAATTTGAAAGATCGTTAAAACAAAATAGAAAATCTTTAATGGTAGTGGCTTAAAACTGTTTGATAGGAACATTTTTCTATTATTCAAAACACATGTTTGGCACTGTACAAACAGCTAAGTACGAGGATATTACTCACAGCAGAGTTAAAGTATGTAGAGCGCCTCTCGCGGCTGTGAGACGGATGGTCGGTCCAGTGAAGACCGCGTTCCACAAGTTGTTGGATGGTGTCTATGCGCTGTTCGTAGCCCTGCAGTGTCAGTCTGGAGGCAATGCTGGTGTTGTAGGTGGAGGCCAGCAGCAGCACGAACACACACCACCACGTGACCAGCTGACGTGTACTGCTGGGAGCCGCCTGGGGGGGATAAGCGGTGCCCATCAGCATGCCGAACAACGACAGCGAGATCTTCACCAACCCCGGGTCTGTGATAGGACCAACAACCAAGTAATCGTTTACAGCATGTAGAAATAACGTATGCAATTCAAGATGAACTGTTTTGGAGGTTTTACCCTCAAGTTATCAATATTAATAAGCAACGGAGGATACGATTTTACAATCTGCACACATAAGGTTGCAGGTTCGAGAAACTATGTAACTTAACTGACAATAAATTAAATTAAGTTTCGAAGTTAGAATATTACGAGCATAATATTTAAAGGAAAGAGAATTTCCTTCAAATTAAAGGAAGGCTAAAATTTGAGGGGTTTGGACCGCTTTCCTTTACAAGCGTTTGTAATGCACTCTTAATAAAAATGCCAATGGCGTTGAAACAAACAAAAAATAAAAAAAGGAAATTCAAACATTGTAAAACTCCTTAGCAATCTAATTTTTATCTAAATCTATTAAATTTGTAGGTCCCCCCCTAAAAAAGGTGGTTATGATATTCAATAGGTCAAATCGATGTAATTAACATCGCATACATAATTACAGGTTTGACATTTACGTTCATTAAATACAAAAGATGATCAGGTCCGGATGCTAAAATTAATTGAATAACAGTGACAAGAGAGTAGATATATGATATCAAAGTAAAAATTGGTTCTACCTTCCTTACAGTGCTCTAGTTAGGGGGAAAACGGTAATAAAAATAACGTTGACGTATAATAACATACCTCATCAAAGGCATGACCGCTGATCCAAAAGGAGATATCGTCTGATATAATGCTTATAAGTGCATGTAGGAGTGGATGAGAGCCAAAAAAACGTGTAACCAATCTACCTATTACATTTTCTGTTACGTCAACTAGCTACAACCAGATATCGAGGAACTTTGCTTTTATATTAAAGCTTAACTTCGAGACCAACTAAAACATTGCTTGGGGTGTCAGGGTTAAGGGAATTTCCACCTCCATTGAGGAGTAAAGCCGAACTTCTATAATGGGGGTGTATAAAATAATAGGTAGTAAAAACTGTTACTCTCTACCAGTTTTTACTGACTCACCATATTTATTTACAAGAAACTAAATTTAACTTGTTTCCAAGTTATTAAAAATACTTTAAAGTTTTGAAACTAGGTTGGTGATGCACATTAAAAGTTAAAAAGTAATACTATGGTAGTTCTTCAGGTATTTATCATTTAATATTTACTATTTACTCACTATCTCCTCTTTGAGAGTGGTCAGCGAAGCAGAGAGACCAATAGCATACTGTGTAGAAGAAGTACGCAGCTACGATAAGTATCCAGACACGACTGTCAAAGACTTTCACAAAAGCTCCCCAGTTTTGCAACAGTGGTTTTGGTCGAGGAACGATAAACGTAAACCTTATCTGTAAATTAGAATAACTTATAGTGAAGTTCATAATACTAAAAATACAATCAATCTGTTTAAACTATGTCAGTTAACGTTGAAATTTTGAAAGTTAAAATTTGATATGGTTTTTTTAGAGAAGCAATGTTCTTTCAGAAAATTAATATGTATTTTGATAATTAAATAAATAGGACCATATTTTAAGTAAACTATAGAGTTATATCTCGGTTGGAATTTAATCTGAAACATGCCAAACATTGCGTTATCAGTTTTTTGGCAAATATGTTTAATTTATCTTCTCGATAGCAATGCACGGAGACATATGGTGTACCTCGTTGAGGGGGTGGCCGAAGTTCATGATCTGGTAGGTGGAGACAGTGTACCACATGTTGCAAGCACCGATCTCGGCGTCCCCGTCGAACATGGCGCGAGCGATCCCGCCTGTCCAGGTGCCGTTCAACAAGTACCCCCACCTCTTGTCGCCCTTCAACCTTGCCAGCTTTATGGTAAAGTTCATAACTTTAGCCAAGCTCTTCACTACTTCCCACTCGATGCCGGATATACTATCTGTAAAATAAAATTAAGAAATAATAAAGAAAGTTGATGGCATTGTTTATTTTAGTTTTTATATCTATCTTATAAAATATTAATAAAATATTAATCTTAACAAATAATAGTATTCGAAATACATGCATTATAATCAAGTAGGTTTTTTCGTAAAATCACAACTAGTTAAAATGTTTTCGACCCACCTGACTACTTTCAAATATAATTATTTTCAGATAGTTTTCTGAAATCAATGATAAAAATATACTGAAACATAGGTTCCAAAAAGTAATGATAACTCAGTGAAGTCCCTCATTATGCTAAAGCGTATTACGTAACATTTAAAAACTTTATAACTCGAAACTTTAAACTACTTTTTACAGGATTGCATTAAAATAACAACCTCGGAGCAACCTGCTTACTCAGGGAATTTCAAATGCAAATACATATCTCTAACTACCACACAAAGCCACGTACCAAGTTAGAGATGCAATTAACAATCAATTATCATTAATTTTACTGTAACATACATAAATACCTGTGTCATTTAAGTCAGGGATAACAACGAAGGGAGGGCAGTTGAAGGAGGCGATGGCAACAGGTCTCCCTTTGAGATTAACACGAGTAAAACTTTCTTGGTTAAAGAAAGAGGAAAGAGTAGTATCTACGAATCTCCTGGGGAGGAATAAGGGCGAGCTGAGTGTCTTCACACGGCCGTCACGAAGGGATACGAAGGCGACCCGAGCGATGCCGAACTGTTCCGAGCAGAGGCCGAGGTCGTTGGCGTTGAGGCGGCCAGGGACGAGAACGTAGTAGTGATGGTCCGTGGTGAGGGGAAGGGAGGGTGCGAGCAGACCTCGACATCCGAGCACTCGGGAGCCACTGGTCACCAGCACGTTGTGTTGGCAGAGTGGCGGCACCTTGTCCACCTGGTCACTCTCGAAGCTGGCGACGATCTTGTACGAGGAGACCAAGTCCCTGACCAAGCTTTCCACCTCGCTTCTGCCGCTACCGCCTAGGTGCCACACGCACACTTGTTGGTCCGGTACCTTCGTCAGGGACGACAACACCGTCTGGAACGCTCGTGGTGGTTTCGGATTGCATCCGCTACATACAAGTTTACACTCAACGGTTTTAATCAAAACATACATTACCAGGAAAGAACAAACAGTTGTATAAGAAACACAATTCCATGATACGCGCATCACTCAAATTTAAATTAATTAACGTGTAAATATTTTTAAACCCAAATTGTATCTACGTTCGTATACTTCCTTCTTCGTCGATTGGAATTACACCAATTTTAGCTTGCACAGGCAAGCCTCACACAAAGACACGCACATACTCAGATTACATTGAGAAAGCCATTTGCCTATCATTGTTATGTAATGGGTGGTTACCTTCCGTATGAATACGAAGATCCATTTCAAGGAAAGCTCAACCCACCTGTAAATGATCAACAACATATATGGGTAGGCTATACTAAAGGGCACAAATATACATAGACTATTCATATTTGTATACATTCTGTTTGTAACCTTTCTTAAGTAGCCCCTTTAGCCTATTCCACACTGAGCAAACATGTTTTCCAAACATTTTTTTTTTAGAATAAAAAGGACAAAAATTATTAAAAGTTTGTAAAATTTTGTTTTACAAACAAAATAATCGGGTTCTGACAAACAAACTAGTTTTAGAAAAAAAAAACCATCAAACACTGTTTGCCACACATGGCAATGTTTGTTAAAGCACTAACAAAAATGTTTAGGCAAACATGTTTGTCAAACATTTGCTTAGTGTGGACGAGCCTTTTCCATATCTATTAATTGTATTATATAATTTCTTGGCAATATGTATTAGTAACAACACCAGAAAACATAAGTAATATTACTTAAAACTATCATGTTTAAATACTCTAACACAATAATTATAATAAGGAAAACACTTCTTCAGTTATGTCAAAACTTAATATAATTCGTTTTAATATAAAATTGCTTTATCCACTATGTCCTTATAAGGTCTTAAGTTTTACTTTAGCGTACATTGTTACTTAACTCCAATCCGTTAACGACTCTCACACAAAATGAAGTTGAAAATACAACCGCAAGATTCTCAATTATTATAAAAAATATTTGTTAATAAATAATTACATTTACAAAATGGTTAGTTAGGTAAATAGAACTATTTATTCCATAGATATGTGGAACACAAGTACAACTCAACATAATTCAACATTATTGTAAATGACGCAGTTAGCACATGGTTCGCAGTAACTTATGTTCAACTGTTATAACAATGTACTATACAAAACTTTAAAAAAATAAATATTTTACAACTAATTTGTTGGTTAATTAATTAGTTGTTGAATTAATATCCTATACTCTAATATGAGTAAGGTTTGCTTGCTTGCTTGCTTACTTGCGACACTGATCTCAAAAACGGCTCCAACGATACCCTTCAAATGATCGAAATAATTTCTGGGATAAAAATAAGTTCTAGACAGGCCTCAACTCCAGAAAAAATCAAATAATGTAAAAAACTAAAATGAAAAGTTAAAAAAATTAACATTGGGCTTATGGAGTTTCAAATCAAAACAAAAGAGTTGTAACAGCTGTTCATAATCAACCAGGGAAGTAAGTGTCAAAGTAATTCTCATGTTGTATATGATTATTAACATGTGGTTTCCTGAGAGCATAGATTAAAAGATTTGAGTGAAGATTACATATATAGAGTATTAAAATAAATCAAAGGGACATTGAGCTATAAATAACAACTGGAGTGAACATAAAAATGTAAAAAATAGGAAAATGAGTTATACAGATCTGACTATCAGTAGGGGGAAGTGGTGAAATATTACTCCAAGTCATCTAAGCAAACTGACTGGCCTTCCCCCGAGCAATGCTCGGCCCGCCAGGTACTATTATTTATACGTACAACCCGTTCAAAGGTCGTGCACACAGCTAGTTTGGTAATATAAAAACTGAGGAGGTTAAATAAATTACTCGTCATGGTAATGAAAATAATTACTAAGTAATGGAGTGCAAGCTAGGACTGTCTTTACACCACCTTTACTTGCCCACCGCTTACAGAAAATTTTAAATATATTAGGTCTTGGTTGCTTGAGAAAAACCCTGCCTATTTAATGTTATTATTCTAATAGTTCTTTTGGAGGACAAATTCCCATTCATCGTTTACATTTTCATAAAATTGTAAGACACATTATTGAGCTGATTGCTGTGGTGAACCTCCTATGGTTTCGCGATGGAATTTTCTCTTTAAATAAAAATATGATCAAATAAACAGTAATCCTGCATACCAAAAGATTAGCATGGGAATTTTTAAAGCTGATTAGGAAGAGCTAAAATATATATTCGAATATTTTCTGAATTTGTATTGGTGTTGAAGGCAATACTTCTACCTTTAAACCTAACTTGTTTAAACGGATATTTAACGTGATTCTCTGCATTTAAAAAATGAACGTATTGAACTGCAGATTTAGCAATTGTCGGAAGGCGTTGTTGGGGCGCCAGCGGGCCGGGGGCGCAATGTGGTGCCAACTCATGTTCTGGCAACATCTCACACACTAAACCCTCCATTTACAAAACAAGGCATAACTCTGCGTTAGGATTGCATCTCCAAGGATATATCACAATCAGGGTTTATTGCTTTCCTCGTTTATCCATTCACTGAAGGGCAGAATCCAAAAGAGATGTTTTTTTTGTGATTTGTCAGATAAATTTAGATTATACCCCTCTTAGCTAAATAATATATTTAATTCATGAAACAACTCTGTACGAATTCATGTAGCTAATGAATTTGACATACCTAATAACACTGACAGTACAGCTATTTGTTGACATATGACACAGTGTATCGTATTAACTATCTTGATATAGTCGATACTCTCTCTTATTTATTATTATTAACAAAGAAATGCAATTTTTTGTCTTGTTCACTTGTGAATTCACATGTTTAAAATTAGCCTATTTACCTAAAGTGACACTGTAAATAAATAATTACCTTTAATATGCATATTTATTTAACACGCTGACTACAACGAATATTATATCCAGGGTAATAAATGCCAAAACACTGTTGATGTAAGCCAAACGCTTAAACAGAAAACCATAAGTACAGTAATTCAAATTGTATAACTTATTGTTCTTATGCCTTTTTTTACAGTTTACAAAGCAAAGTTTTCATTTTTATGAAAACTCTTTAGTTTAAGTTTATGAAACGAAAAGCTCTCGTAGAGTAGATGGAATCAAAGAAAATGACAACAGAATATTCATCCAGACGTGGTCTGCATGCTGATGATTATCTATACCCTGCTCACCCCTTAGTGTCTTGGATACCTCTGCGAATTCTGTGTTATTTTATTTAAACTCTATAAATGTCTATCATATTACAACAATTAAATAATAGCGATTGCAATAATTTTTTAGGCAATTTATAGCCCTGAAACAATAATACTTGACAAGTTGAATCCAAAATAATTAAGTGTAAAAAACACATTATTTTGACTAAGATATGAATTAAAATTTACCTCCTTGCAAATAACAACACCACAGACAAACAGAAAATCGTACAATGCTAAATAATTAATTATTTCATTTTGTATTCTTAACGTCAGATTGTAAAATATGTCATGTATTTCCGCTGAACTAAAATGCATCTCAGTTAAAGGTTATGGCCACATATGGAAGACATGTGTAGGTAAAACTTTATTTATACCGATGTTTACTCTTACGCAAACTATATCTATATGAATTCTTCTTCATTCCTAACTCATCACCTGGTCGGGTGTTTTCTTATAAGAAATAAGATCTTTACTATAGACGAAATTGAGAATGTCGACTGGGAACAATTGAAATGGAAGCCGTACAGAATTCAAGATTAAAAGTTTGTCTTGTCTGAAGCGAGCTTTTCTGATTTCATAAAACTTAACTTTTCTTCGGCACTTACAATTACTGGTCCCATCTGAAGCGAAAAATAAGAGACAACTCACACTTTGGCACCACCAACCGCCCCTCTTATAGCTGGCGAAAGAATTAGAAATTGGACCTAATAGTTGTTTACGTGTTGTAGCCTATTAACTCATTTAGATCATCTACTACGTTTGTTTAAGTTAATTCAAATATAATCTAGTAGAGCTGGTAAGATATATTTATCTATGAATCGTGTTTTTAGCGAATTTCCCCTTTAGGGAAGAAGCTATTAGTGGGTCTCATGGTAAGACTTAAGCCCGAGACCATGATAACTTTTCATTTTGAGGTCCCAGATGCCAAAAACACCATTCGTTCAAATTTTTGTATATGTATGTGTATATATATATATATATATGTATGTTTGTGTGTGTGTGTGTGTGTGTGTGTGTGTGTGTGTGTGTGTGTGTGTGTGTGTGTGTGTGTGTGTGTGTGTGTGTGTGCGTGTTTGTGTACGTGTGTCCGTAAGCAAGATAACTCTCGTAAAAAAGGTCTGATCTTAATTAAATTTGGCACAAATGTGTAAAGCACCATGTGCTAAACACAGTACATTGTCTAATGTTATTATTATGGAGAAAAAGAAAAATTGTATATCTCGCTTATTTATGAACATAAACTTGCGAAATTTGGTAATTTGGTATTTGCGAAACTTGGGCTTCATCTGGTTGTGGTTTATTGTTGTTTGCACAACAAAAATTGTTAACCTATGGTTCCCGTAGCAGCAAACCTAGGTACTTGGTTCCCATTTTATTCTTAAGGAAAATTATTAAAATATCACACATCGCTTATTTATGAATGTATGTGGATGAAACTTGGTATGTGACTTCACTAAGAAGATTTCTATTGAAATTTTCATTAAAACCCATTATTTTGTGTTCCTTTTTGCAGCAAACCTGCGTACTCATCCCCAATGTTATTCTTATTGAGAATAATTAATATTTTTAATACCGCTTGTTTGTGAATATATTTCTTATGAATCCTGTTAAGTGTTTTAAAGTATTATGTTATATATTCATTGGAAATCCGCGTAGTGTGCAGGTTTGCTGCAACGGGGGTATTTAAGTTCGTCTTGGTTGGCAACAAATATGTAGTCAAAGTATTCGTTACTTTGAAGATTATCCACTACTTAAATCCCACCACGGGTCAAGTGGATAAAAGTTAAGTTTTACGTCTGATTCATTTCGGAGTGTGTACATTATTTTAGTTCTAATGTGGATAAAAACAAGTGAAACACGCGTTTTGCTGTAAAGAGGACAATAGGAGCCTATTAAATCAATTTGGTATTCACGCTCTAGGGTGGCTTAAATCATGCCACAAAGGGTGAAGGGAGAGTTTGGCGCTAAACGGGGGATAAATCAGGGGAGGGGTGTCTTTAGCATCGTCCACTGGGCTAAACATATAGCTTTATAACAATGTCGTCTATTTAGTAATGCATACCTCGAATACATTTTGTTTTACATAATCAAATATGCTCAATTGTTTTAACTAATATAAAAATAACATTGACTCCTAATTGGGTAAGAAACGTATTTCTTTCAATCCCCAATTCTCTCAACGCACCAAGAGTTCCTTCTTTTAATGCCATCTTGAACCTAGGTTAGGTACAGCGAATTCCCAATGAATGTGTCTGACTACTACCTAAGGCAACATACCAGGTTTAAAAAAAATGCATTCATTAAATTAGCGATGGATAACATTTCACTTATCTTAATATACAAAATCCAAATACCACTGACTGACTCACTCACTCATTCACTCATCACGAAACCTCAAAAACCACAGAACGGATTGCAATGAAATTTGGAACATACCTTCCTCTTGGGTCTTACGTGTTCACTAAGAAAGGGTTTTAAGAAATTCCCATAGGGCTCCGCCCCACGGGGAGTCAAAGTTCCAATCCTGTGTTATTCTTGAAGACATTCACTTGTTTGAGCTGATGAAAATACAAACAGCTGATCTTGATTCGTAGTAGTTCCACGGGAAAAGCACAGAACGCAGCACACACAACTGTCATAGTTTTTATAAATTATTATTTTTGCTGGGCGAGGCCTGTGGAAACAGCTAGTTCTCTATAATAATAACATAAGGGCTGATTAAGGAGGATTTCTGCTCCGAGGACTTTTAACAAAAATGTTTTTTGTTAAATATCAAAAGACAGCAACTAGGTGAAGCCAAATACTAAGTTTCATCAATATACGAGTACTTACATGAATAATTGAGACGTCAAATTGTATTTATTCTCCAAAAGAATAAAATTGTATAATGTACTTTGTTGGCACTGAGTCTTTAACGATTCAACGATTTCAACCATTGGAGGAAAATCAAAAATTTGATCACCAATATTGTTTTTTAGAGCTGAACTTATTGGTAAAAAAAAGTGAGGTTTTGAATAAAATTAGCTATGAAAAAGCTCAAAACCTTTTTCTTATGAGATTAGCATGGGGAATGTTATGAATACTTTTTCTGAATATTTAGCCGCAACCACTTAACCTAAGTTAATGTTTCAAAATACTGAATTATTTGTTTTAGCTCTATAAAATAGTCAAAACCAAAATTGTGTCTTTTATAAATTTTATAGTAAAAATGCAAAAACCAGATTTAAAAAAATATACACCCCGTTGAATCTTCTTACATGGCGCTATGTTTATGGTTTTCGATCATGATTATGAAAGTCATGAATATGAATAATTTTACACATTTGTGGAAATCAAACTTTTTTTTAAAGTCATCGCGTTAATGGACGCATATGTACCGTAAAAAGGAACAGAATGATTAGAGCTACTATCATATTAAGCATACTTTAAATGCTTAGTATAATTATGCTGTAATTTTAAGCATACTGCAAGCGAATTTCCCCTATAGGGAAGAAGCTATTACCGTAGTCGGCATGGTAAGACCTAGGCCCGGGACTATGATAACTTTTCGTTTTGAGGTCCCCAGATGCCAAAAAAACCATTCGTATATATAGTCCGCTTATAGTGGACTATAAAGAATATATATGGGAAACTAATGTTATGATTATATATGTGTTCGTGAGCGCGATAACTCTCGTAAAAATCGTCCGATTTTAAAAGAAATTTGGTACAAACGTGTAAAGCAATATTTATGACTAAGTTCAAAACCAGACGGATCGATCTATCCGAAGGGGTATTTTTGGGGGGTTTAGTACCCCAAAAATGTTGTGTTTTAAATTGTTTTACATATAATCTTTGAAAAAGACAAACCTTAGTTTTCACCATTGGATTTAGCTTAAAAAACACACAATTTGGTGTTTTGATCATTGCTCTACGTCAATTGTTACGGAGATATTAAAAGTGCTAAACATAGTACGTTGTCCAATGTTATTCTTATGGAGAATAAGAACAATTTTTAATCTCGCTTAGCTACCAACGTATACCGACGAAACTTCATATGTTTGACGTCTATTATTGTTTGAACACAAAACATTTTTACTGATGTTCCCTATAGCAGCAAAACTGCGTACTCAGCCCCAGCTTAATCATATGGACAGTAAGTAAACTATTATGTCACTCTTAATTATGAACATAAATTTAAATATCCCCTCAGCAGCAAACCTGCGTACTTAGTGAATTTTCGATGCATTATTTGTATTTTAATACCACATAAAGCCACATACCAAGTTTCATCAATATACATTCATAAATAAACGATTTATGACATTTTAATTATTCTCCATAAGAACAATATGGCGGCTGAGTATGCAGGGAACACAAAAAATGTGGTTTTATAAAAATATCAATATAACTCAAGAAGGTAAAGCCACATACCAAATTTTATTAATTTATGTTCATAATTAAGGGAGAGAACACGTTACTTATTCTCCATAAGAATAACATGGGAGCTGAGTACGCAGGTTTGCTGCTACGGGAACTGTCAGCCAAAACTTTTGTTACTGCAAATATCAATAGACCACAATGATATGAAGCAATATACCAAGTTTCATCAGGATAAGTTGATAAATAAGCGAAATCTGCAATTTTTCTTATTCTCCTAAGGAATAACATTGGACAACGTACTGTGTTTAGCACTTTCAATATCTCTGTAACCATTTGACGTAGAGCAATGAACAAAACACCAAATTGTGCGTCTTTTTAAGCTGATTCGAATGGAAAAACTAAAATTTGACTTTTTCAAAAATGATTTGTTAAAACCTCAAAATACATTTTTGGGGTACAAAACCCCCCAAAAATACTCCTTCGGATAGGTCGATCTGTCTGGTTTTCGAACTTAAAGTCATAAATGCTGCTTTACACGTTTATACCAAATTTCATCAAAATCGGAAATTTTTACGAGAGTTATCGTGCTCACGGACACACACACACACACACACACACACACACACACACACACACACATATATATAAGTATATATATATATATATATATATATATATATATATATATATATATATATATATATATATATATGCCGATCCTGGGCCACTTTGAATAGCAACAGAAAACCAATGTAAAATCTCTGTTAAACTACCATAAAAGAATTTTAACAAAAATCATCAAATTTCAATGAAAAACCAACAAATTTTAACAAAAATCAATTAAAAATTCAATATGCAAAATAAAGTAGTAGACATCAGTAAATTTAAACCAAAATTAGTAAAATTAAAAAATTCAATAAGAAAAATATAAAAGTAGTAAATATTAAAATCAGTAAATTTAAACCGAAATCAGTAAATTTAAACAAAAATCAGTAAATTTCAAACAAACATATCAATTTGTATAAAAAAAACATAAAATGAAAAAATCGCAAAATGTTTTTAAAACCAGTAAAAATCTAAATTTCTATAATCATTTATTCAAATAATATTTTATTCAAATTCTAATCTAAAACATGTTTATTTTATTTCAATTATATCATTTTTCATCACATTATACTCCAATAATTTTTCTGAAACAACAACCACATAGCAATTCGTTTTACTATCGGCTGTTATATTATAATCAAAATCCATATTTATAATAATATCATTTTTCGAACTGGAAATATTTACGGGATTTTTTGTTGTATCAGTTACATATAATGGTCGATTATCCATAAATTCTTTTGGATTATAATACATTTCATTACTGTTATAATTATACTTTTTTATAATCTTGATACATTTGATACATCATTCTAAATTTTTCGTTATTAATATCTAAATTAATCAATTCATCAGGATAATAATGCCCATTTAATTTAATTCTTATATTTTTTACAAACACAATTCAAATTCAATATCAATTCAATATCAAATTTTGAACTATCATTTTCCTGATTATTAGTGAATTTCCTATGGAAAGTGAACTATTAGCATGACCCGCACGGTGAAACTTAAGCCCGGTACCACCATAGAAGTTCCTAACGTGACCCCCTGAACACGTTTTGCGGGGTCGTTCAAAATTTTATATATATATATATATATATATATATATATATATATATATATATATATATATGTGTATGCACTCTAGCGGTCACATTTTTTGTCCGATTTACTTAAAATTTAGTAGGGACGTTCCTTTCTATAATCTGTTGGACAAGTTTGTTGGGCATAACAATCGGAAAACTCTAATCCCCTTTTTTGGGGATTTATCTTTCAAATTTCGAGTTTTTGTACCCAAAAAGTGTCAGAAAAGCCCCGGATGTAAAATTAACGCATGTAAAAGATGGGAATTAGTGTGGCGAAACTTTTAAGCCCTCTTTCGTCATTCTAGCATAAATATTTACCGAGTTATTAAAGAAAATGTGTATCGAACAAACACAGTACGTTGTCTTATGGGGGTTTTACATTAGAAAAGCCTGTTATTCATTGTTGGAGTACTTTTATCATCCCCAAAAACCTCACGCCTACTTTAAAGCCTGACTAGACCTTCTCCTAACCTTATAATGCGCAAAATTGTATTCCCAGCATTGCAGGTAAATAGAACCAGGAGTATCAGAACAGCCAAAAAATCAATATTTTCAGATTTTCATAAAAATCGGAATAAATGTATGTTTTTAACTGATTTTTTGAGTTTTTATAGTTTTTTATGTGGAAATTCACTTCCCTCACGTCAGCGTGCTGCGTGCGAACTCGTTTAATCTTCCTTTTTGAAAACAGATAATTATAAATTTTGGATTATATATATTTCTATAAATATTTGTTATATCGAAACTACATGTTTTTCCAGTTATTGTTTTTTGTTCAATACACTGCCAATGATTAAAATGAAACGATATTTTTTCACTTTTATTTATATCATTAATTAATTGAATTTTACTTGTAGTTTTATATTCAATAATCGGTACTCGAATAAAAAGTTCATCAATTATTATTTCGCCTTCACTCGGTAAAGTTGTTTCATCAAATGTTCCATCGTTTTTTTTAGTTTTCCATCGAAAAATTGCATCGTCATCATCAGATCGTATAAATGAAATGTTGAAACCTCCTTTATATATAGGAATATTTACATTTTCAAAAAATCCTAATCCGAAATGTGATAAATTACCAATTGCTTAAAATTTATTTTTAAAATCAGATTCAAAACCATTACAAATTTGAGCTGTCGCATCTATTTTCTAATAAGTTAATGTAGCTTTAATTGTACTTAAAATTCCCGGATATTCGATTTCATCAATTAATTTATTATGTTTTCGAACTTCAACTTTTTAAAATAAAAATGGTACAAAATTATCGATTAATTTCACATTTGCTTTTGAATCATAACATTTCCATCAGTTTTTGTTAATTTACCAGAAATATAAAATTGAAATTTCGATGCACAAAATCCATCCCCAAAATTGATATTAAATTCAGTTTTTTTATTTGGTTCATTTAAATGTTCTTTAGATAAAGGATAAAAATTTTTATATTCAGCAATTTCATATGATTTAACCATTTATTAAGGGGAAAAAATGCTTTTTTAAAAACTAGTAACATTTATGATAATCAAGACAAATAATTAGTCAACTTCATCATAATCCATTTTTTCTCTAAAATTTTGAATATCTGAAGCATGATTTACTATGAAATAAGCTGATAGTTTTTGATATTCCAAGATCAATTCCCCAATTCAAAATTTGTTTATAATCATCAATAAAATTTTCAGTCAAGTCTTGATATCTAAAAATTAGATCGATATGGTCTTTTAATTGATAATTTATGAATTCTTCAATAAAATTAATATTTAATGATTGATATTGGGCTATTTTTCCCCAATTTAATTTATTTTGAAACAATCTAATCATATCAATATTTAATTCATATTTTTCAGAAATAATATCCCAATCTTCTTTAGTTAGTTGAAATTGGTTTCTAATAATGAAAATATCAAATGAATTATATGTTGCCATTTCTTAGGAAACAATTTTTGAAAATTGGCTTTTATTAGAATTGCATATACAACATTTAGCTTTAATGCTTCTTATTTTTGTTTTTAATTATTTCAACATCTTAGAATTAGTTTTTTGTTTACATTTCAGACAATATATCAACTTCATTTATATAGATAAAAATGTTATTAATACTTTACCAGTTTTATCATCTTCACCATCTCCATCTTCATAAATTCTATAAATAAATTCTGAGGTTTCTGCAAGTTTTTCTGGTTTTCAACTTTTCATTTGTATTTATTTAGCTCTATAATTTCATTATTAACACCTTTAAATAAGGTTTTTAGCTCATTTTCGTTCCTTTCAACATATTTTCCAAGATTAATTAATGCATCAGCTAAATTATTTAATTCTTTTATAGTTTCACTATGTTCAATTCCAATTTTAATTACTGAATTTATAACTTCTTCTAATTCTGATTTGATTACAACATCATACTCATTAATACTCGGTTTAACATTAACTATTCTTCTCGAATTTACACTTATATAATTTTTCGATAAGGAAATTGCATGTAATAAACTTTCTGTCTTTTTTACATGATTTTTAAAATTTTTCAAAACGATTAAAATATGCACTTATATAATTTTCATCAAAAGAATTTAAAACTTTTTTCTGTCTTCCCAATACATCAAATATATTTTGCGAATCCATATTTATTAATGATTAATTTATTGATTGATTATATTATCAAATTTCTCATTTTTATTGAATTCATTTAATACAAAAAACACATAAATGACCACAAATTGGTGGATCATCAAAATTTTGTATTTGATTATCATTATAAAATATATTATCTTTTCCTAAATATTTAACAAATTCTTTTGGTGATTTATCAACAATATTTCCATAAGAATCGAAATAATATTTAATTTTATCTTTTTATAATAACAAACCCAATGTGTACCATTCTCATCAAATGAATCTAAATTTAATATCCGCATTCAAATTTATTAACATTTTTTGGAAGTAAATCTCTCATAAACACACCTTTAAAATATTTAATATTTTTACATAATTTTTCCAAATTAACTAATGGTAATGGTTAATGGTTAAAAATTTTTTTGTAATTTGTTTCATGTAATTTAATGTATTTTTATCTAAACCGGATCCTTCTACATTTGCTAATTCATGATCTAACCAATCAACAAAATTTCTAAATTTGGGAATTACAGTTTATTTTACGACTTTTGCTCCTTTTCTAACATTTGGTGTATAATTTTTAACGAAAGGTATATGATCTGCAACTTCCAAAATTTCTTTTAATAACCCACCATTTTTAATTTGTTTTAATTGATTATATGAAAATTCAATTCTTAATCCTTTATTTAGTTTTTTATGTTTATTTAATTTATTAATTTGTCTTTTTGATAATAATATGTTATCTTTACCTCCAATAAACTCATCGATTTTAAATTGAATTATAACCGATTTTTTATATTTAAATCCTGATTTAATTTTTGATTTTTGATTATCAGTTAAATTAACATTTACTTTCTCCATTTATATATGTTAAAATTTTAAACCTTCTTCTAATCCCTTTCCAAATTTTCTTTTTAAATACATTGCACCAGCTGTTGGAACAGCAATTAATCTTTCACCAATACCATAATCACTATTTTTTGCGATTTCCCACGCTTTATCTTGTAATATTTTATCTGCAATTTCATTTCTCGATTTTGTATCTTTATGATCTCTATTAAAAACATCATGTTCTTTCGCTGCTTTATCTAAATCATTTATTCATAAATCACCTCTTTTAACCCTTTTATTTAATTTAGTTCCCGGTCCTAAATATTGATATCCCGAAACATGTAATTCAAATGGTAAATTATTTATAAAATCATTCAAAATTTCTGAACCGATAATTGGTGATGTCATTGTGGATAGAATTATTTTTAAATATTTAATTCCTTCAGGATTTTCAATTAATTCATCTAATTTATTTGAAATAAAATCCTTAAATGCTCTTTTCTCATTTACAAAATTATTATTTCCTGCTTTTTCTTGTGCATATATGTAATTTATAATACTTTCCAATTTATTTAAACCATCTATAAATCTATATTAAATTTTATTTTCCGTATATTTTCTAATCCCCGAACCTTCAGTATCTCCTTTGGAATCCCAAATATGTTTAATTAAATTCCTATATTTATCACCTTTACTAGATTTTGGTTTTTTAGTGTTTGGATCATTTTTTTATAAATTGAATTAGTTTCCCATAAAATTGTTGAATAATTATTTAAATCATCTTTTGTATACAAATTATCATCTGGTTTATTTTAATATGTTAATAATCTCCACAATCCATGTGTTCCAACATATTTTTTACCATCAATTGTTAAATCATCATTATCAATAACACAAATTTTATAACCAACCATGAATGATTTTTTATGTTTATCCCAGTATAATCCGAATTTATCTTCTTTTGCTCTTGGTAGATATTTTTGACTAATTGGACCGATAATTCTACCTAATGTTTTGGGAGAAACAATATTCGGATCGATAAATGTCGATTCCTCTTGAATAATTCTTTCTCTGGTCTAAATGGTGTACTTGAAGGTAATATTTCTTCATCAGTTTCTGGTATTAAAATATTTACAAATTGATTAACAACTGGTACTAACGCCATTCGATTTTTGTTTTCATTTAAAACTTCACCAATTTTATTTTCACCTTTACCTATGGCTGATTTAATTGGTTCATATGCTTTTTGTTTAATTTTTTCATAATTTTCTTCAATTTGAATTTGATTTTTAAATTCTTTTATTAATATATTCTCAATTTCATCTAATTTTTTAGCTTCATTAACGGATATGTTTTCCATTTATTAAGAGAAAATTTAACACAAATCATGTTAATATTATAATTCTGAAACCATCATTAAATATATAAATATTAAAGACATACAAAATATTCATAAAACAAATACTTTATCAATAACTTGATCGATAAAACAACAACCCATTTATATATAAAAATTTATATTAGAAAACTTATTCATATATTTTCCTTCTTTCGGTTTTAAAGTCAGATTTGTAGTTAAAACCCATAATTTTCTTTCCAACATTCATTACAAATTTCTTTAAATTCATTAAAATTCATATCAGTTCCCACAAAACTATCATAAATTTTCTTAATGTAATGATCATTTTGTTTAAAAATACATAACATATTTAAATTATTTCTAATTAATTGAATATCAACTTTAGAAAAACATTGTGATAAATAAATACATGAAATATTTTTATGTCTTCCCATTACAAAATATTCTTTAATTTTATCTTGATTTTCTAAAATACAATCATCAAAAACAATTAATGAATTTGGTTTACAATCATTTAATGAAATTATATCTTCACACGAGCCATAGAAATATGAAATTTTCTTTTTAATGTTTAACTCAATTTTTTAAATATTTTTTGTAATATTTGATATGATGATTGCTCTAATGATTTACTAAAAATATATAAATTTGAGTATGGAATTAATCTGTTATAAATAAAATTTAATAATAATGTTGTTTTTCCAGAACCACACGATCCGATAGTTAATAATCTAATTGGTTGATTATTTTCAGTTTTTCCATAATAATTCAAGTTTAATTTCATCTTTTTCTTTTAAAAATTTCTCCATTTAAAATATCAGGTTTTTCATCAATAATAGAATTAAGATTAGAACATCCAATACATTTAGATGATGCAAAATATAGTATTGGTTTTATTGGATTTTATTCGGATAATTTCGTATCAAATATACCAAATGATTGTACTTTTAGTTATTACATTGATGAAAGTAATGATAAACAAATAGATCAATTTCGTATAAAAAAGGAAATAATAGTTTTGAAGACTTAAAAAATATGTTTATAAATGGTTTAAAAGAACTTAAAAAGAAAACTAATAAATTTAATGAAAATTATTTTGAAATTATCATAAAATATCAATTCGTTTCAATAAAATCCCCAGTATATATGGTAATTGATCCGAAAATATTATATTTTCTTGGATATATTACTGAAAAAATTCTAAAAATTCATGTTTATTCAAATTGAATAAAACAACAAAAAGCACACATATTTGTAAATTAATACCTTTTGATGTTATAGAAATTCATTGTAATTTAGTTGATTATAGTTTTGAAAATCATAATGAACATTCACATTTACATAAAGAATCTGAAATTGTATATGCATTTTTTCCAAATGTAAAATATGGTGCAAAAATTAGTAAAGAACCTAATGAAATTCCCGATGTTCCATTAAAAAATATAAATATAATTCAAAAAATCATAATTTCAATTCAAGATAGTTATGGAAATTTATTAAATAATGAAAATGTTTAAAATATTTTATATTTAAGATTAAAAAGAGAATAATTAAAGACTATTTCAATAATGAATAAACTTTTAATTTTTTTCTAATAAATGAACAACGTAATCGATATTACAAATAATAAAATTATTTTTAATAATAAAAATGTTTTAATAATTTTTGATGATAAAACAATCCTTGGTTTGAAGCAAAAGATGTTTGTGATATTTTAGAATATGAAAATTCCAAAAAAGCAATAATTGATCATGTTAAAGAAAAATATATAATAAATTATGAATAAATTAGGGGTAACGATTCGTTACCCCAAAAATATGTTCAAAAACAAACTAAATTTATCAATGAACCCGGTTTATACCAATTAATTATGAAATCAAAAATTAAATTGGCTGAACAATTTCAAGATTGGGTTTGTGAAGAAGTTTTACCTTCAATTCGTAAATTTGGTGAATATAAACTTAAAACACAGATTTAAGCATTAAACAAAATTATTGAAAATAAAGAAAAAATTATTGAAAATAATATTAAAATGATTTAAAATAGACAAGAATATATAAATAACATAAAAAATATACATAATAAACGAATAGATTTGTTTCAAAAAACATCAAGAATAGCAATTAAAGTCATTAACCAATGAAATTATGAAATTATAATTTTAAAACCAAATGCGATAAATCCTACAAAAAATATAAATTTATTAAATACTTTTACCACAATTAAAACAAATTATCCCAATTGTTATGATTATTATGTCATTAGATGCCAAAAAAGGTCATTTAATAATAAATTGAAGAAGTTAAAAAATGAATTTCTTAATTTAATAATTGTACTAAATATATCATATAATCCAAATTCAATTAATCGTTTTAATCAAATTAAAGAGGCATTAAGAAGTAATATAAAATGTTATAGAAATTATTTCGATTTAATTAACAATTATTCTGAAGAAAAAAAATTGAATATATTTTATTAATAAATGAGTAATTTTCCTTTAACATGGTTCTTAAAAATTCCAAAAGAAATGTTTAATTTAGAGCATGATCAAATGTTATGTTTTTATAGTGGTACAACATATAGCAAAAAGTTTTTATTTATTCATCAGAAATACTTCGTTTATCAAAATAAAGAAGATTTTAATTTTAAACTATATTTAGATAAAGTTAAGAAATATGTTGAAAATAATTTTTAAATAAATGGAAATCATAATCATACCAAAATAATTAATAAATAACGAAAATGATCAAAAATTGTTTTTATTTAAAACTAAAGTATGATACAAATCTTTAGTTTTTCTTTTAAAATTTAATAAATATTACGTTTATTATAGACTAGCAGTTACCCGGCGCGCGTTGCTGCACCCAAAAGTTTAAATAAAAAAGTTAATATAAATTCAAGTAACACAATTCAAAAGATAATAAACCAGCCAGTGTTTACATTTCTTTGTTTACATTGTGTTGTTTACATTTACACAAATGACAGTTTAAAGAAACTTTGATTTTTTTTAATTACAGCTGTTAATTTTGTAAACACTAAATTTCTAAAACCTGACACTGCTCCCTTGTATGCCCTCTGGGTCGGAGCCCTTTGGACAGATTTGCACCAAACTTCACACAAACCATCCTTGAATAATGCTTAATAATGCCTGAGTTTCATTACAATCTGTAGAGCGGTTTTGGAGTACATAGGCTACATATATATACATACATACTTCCTCTTTTATAGATATAGATTTGGTTTTGTTGTAGAACCATATTTAGACAAAATTACACAATTTGTTAAAGACAGTTTTAAAGAAAATGATCAAAATTATCTAAAATTTCAAATTATTCTAGTGACGAATGTTCATCCGTCACTGATTTAATTAGTAATTATATCATAATTTAACTTATAATTATTGAGAGAATGTTTTCAAATACTTTTAAATATATTATATTTTTCAGGTCCGGTTTTTACCGGGCTTAGTTCAATTAGAAATTTTTAAGTTTTATTTACTAAATTTATCAATGAATTATGATAACAAATGAATTAATGTGTTAATGGTAATTTTTAAAGTGGTTTATCTAAAAACAAGTATTAATAACAGAAAACATGTTAATCTTTTTAGGATTTATAGAAAATGAAACGCCAAAACCAAAATATGAAACGCCAAAATGAAATTCAAATTTATAAATAAAGCATGATTAAGAAATAATTAAATGATTTATGGAAGAAATAATTCAGGGTGTGGTGTCCCACACTCTGGAAAAATTAAACATATTAAATATAATTTAATAAAAATATTAAACAGAAACCAAATGATTATTTATCTTAAAATATAAATGAAAATTACAATTTGTTTAATTATGAAACTGATAAAAGAATTTTTCATTTTTATTTTTAATTTTTATATCTTTATGTCCCCATGGTAATGTATCAATTCTATTTTCACAAACATATCTCTTGTCATCTTTATTACTTAATGCTAATTTATTCATTTTGATTCTATATAACTCATGTTTAAAACTTCTAATGCATGTCATTACCCGATATTCTTCTATGTCTTCAAATAAACATTTCTTAACATCTTTCATATTAATTGTTTTATTTACAACAAGTTTCTTAATTCCTTTACATTTTATAGGATTTTTATTATCAAATTCATAACTGTACAATTTCGATCTCAAACCACAATATTCTTCTAATATTTCACCATTTAACTCATCATTAAATTTCCCGATTACTTTTTTATTCTTTTCATTATAACATTTATAATTTTTATTATAATCACTTGTATCAAATTCATCAATATTTTCATTAATAATTTTGTATGGATCTTTCTTTAATTCTATAAAATAACTATCTGTATCCATATATAACAATTTTAAATTCGGATCATATATTTTCAATTTATTGTAATAAAATTCATACATTAATAATTTTGATAATTCTAATACTGAAAATCCTATATAAATCGGTTTATAAAATTTAACTTTTTATTTAATCATATGAGATGCAATACAATCTTTATCAAAAATAGTAAAGGTTTTAAAATGTGTTTTTTTTAGCTTGTTTTAATGAATATTCTTCATTTCCCAATTTTATATCACACCTATTTCTAACATTTTCCATTGTTTTACCAAACACGAAATTATTAATTAATTTGAAGAAATCTTTTTCAAAATTTGAATTCGATTTGGCTCTTAGTTTTGTATTAAGTTCGATATATTTTTCATAAAATCGTCTTGATCAAATGCAATTACTCTTTTAACTTTTGTCAATTTTAATCCTTCTTTTAAATAATATTTTAAATTTCTAGAATGTACAACGTAATCTTTTTTATCAAATAATGTCGTGTATAATTTATTATTATAATGTTCCGGAGCTAATGGTAAATCTTTATGTTTATCATGTAATTCCTTTGAATATTCTAAATCAACCTTCAACATATATCCATAATCAGCATTTTCATCCAATTCTAATATTGTTTCTTCCCATTCTTTTAATGTATATGTATCCGGTTTCATCCATTTTATATCTTTATATGGAAATTTTTGTGATAATGCCCATCCATACAAATTATTTGCATCAATATACATCATATAATTTTCTGGTTTTGTTTTATCATATTTTTTCATATATTTATTATTTGCTTTACAATATCTTGTAACACATTGAGAAATCCCACCTCTTATCCCTTTTTCAATCATTAAATACATATTATAATCTTTTATCAATTCTAACTCAATTTTTGTTAATTTCAACATCGAATCCCATGCCAATGATGGTGAAGTTAAATAATGAGCTGGATTTAATTGATAATTTTTCAAACAAACAGATCTAAAATTTTCAAAAATATCAGCAAATAATAACAAATCCTGAATGTTATATAAATCTGAATTATTTCCTAATGTTTTTAATTTTAATTTGTCCCAAACTTTCAAATAATGCTTATAATCATCATCACTCATAATTGCATCAAAACTTTCATCTTTATATAACATTTGATCATAATTTAATTTTGATATACCATCCATTAAACAACTAAAAAACGCTTTTTTGTCTAATATTTTATCATAATTTAATTTTTCAACATCATCTATAAATTCATAAGGAAATATGCCTTTAGAACTGAATATATCAATTGTATCTTCATCAATATTAATTAAGTTATCACATTTGTTTTTAATAAATTCATTTAAATGTTTGAATTATTTCAGGTTTTTAGCTAATTTATCAATTGATTATGGTATGAATCTAAATGTATCTACGAATGAGAATTTTATTAATTTTCTTGGTTTACTATCTTCAAATTCGTATCCATACCCAGAATTGACTGTATAATTTATATATTTTTCATATTTTACAATTAAATCAATTTTACCTATTTTTCACTAATTCTTTTATAAGTAAATGTGTATCATAATTTCCAATATTATGATAAAATACAGGAATATTTTGAGGAAATTTTAAATTTAAATTACAACTCGAATGTGCTGCCCCTCTATATTTCCCTGTTAAATGACAGTGATCTCTCACTTTTTCTTTTAAATTGTCTTTTTCACAAATATGAGAAATTTCAGAATTTTCGAATTCAATTTCTTCCTTTTTAGTTAAATTCATTGGTTTATTATTTTTGAATTATATTTCTTTGCTATATATTTTGAGATTTGATCTAAATATTCAAATAATACATTTGGAACATTTTACAATTCTTTTTCGGTTTTTGCTCTATAACAAATAGGTTTATACATTTTATTTGTAACTCGCGATACCAAATAAATTGTAAACGAATATTGAACATGTTTATGAATTTTATTTGTAAATGGTTTTTTTTGGATTATCACACAAATCAATTTTTTCAAAATACTTTCAAAATCGAAATAAATTGCATATGGATGTTCAAATTTTTAAAAATAATTTTGAAAATTTACTGTTTGACCTGGAAATGGCATTATTGGTCTACATGGTTCTAAAGATTTACAAATTATTAAATGATTATTCAAATCTTAATTTTTATAAAATGTGCTCAAACATTTTCTACAAATAAATCTTTTATGACCATGTTTTGATAATTGTGATGAAACTAATTTACTTAAATCTGTTATTAATATATAATGCGAATTATCACCATTTTTATGATATAATAACTCAATATATAATTCTGCTTCATAATTTTCAGAAAATTGTAATGGAACTATTTTCATTTCTTCATCAATTCTATAAACATTTATTGAAATTTTAGGATAGTTGTATTTCAAATCGTATGATCTTTTTTTTAATAATTTGATATTTTTTAAGCTCATTGGGTAATCAAACCCTTCAAATATTTCATCATTTATATAATTTTGGTATTGTTTAACTCTGTGTGGATGATCTAATTTTTTATTTTCAAATCTATCTATAGCACATCTAATTGCATAAATAAAACAAAAATCATATTTATTTTTAAAGTTTATACAACACTTTTTATTTTTTATTTCATTTGATAATTCAACATATGAACATATGATGTTTTAGTTAATTTTAGATTTAACTCAACACATTTTTTTAATGACCAACCACTGCCTTTCGAAGGTTGATTTAGTTGTTCTCTTAATATTAATTTATTAAACTGATCATCTATAAAATCATCAATATTTAAAATATGTGTACTTCTTAAAGCAAATACATGTTTGATGTTTGATATTCTTCATTTACCATTTTTCTTTCATATTGACATGTTAAAGCCATTTGTCCTTTAATATTTTTGAATGTTTATTTTTCGATTAATTTTTTAATTTCATTTCTTTGAGCTTCTAAATATTTAGAAATATCTAATTCTTCATTTGAATTTGTTAATATATAGTCTTGAAAACAACCTTTTAGTGATGATGCTTCTTGAATATTTACATAATTTTCTTCAGGTATTGGTTTGTTTTTGAAGTGATCATATAACAGTTCAATTAACTCTTTCCTAGTTTTATTTACAATTTTTAGACCATTTTGAATAGCTAAGTTTTGAATAAATTCAATTGATCTATATCGTAAATTATTAGGGTTTTCTTTAATTTTATTTAATCTTTTAATGAGCCCATCTCTAGATAAATTTTCATAATTTCGAACAGATTATTTATTAGCTATTTCATTTATTTTTTCATTATTAAATAAAGAATAATTTAATGATTGATATGATTGTTTAATTTCTTTTAATTTTGTTGAACCAACTCTTTTATAGTGATGAATTTGATTATTTTTTCCCCATAATAACAACTCATCATATTCTTTAATTTTAATATTTTTATTTTGTAAATGAAGTTTTGAATTTAAATGTTTTGTAAACATGTTATCACTTATATATTTGTTACAATCATTACAAAATGTTTTATTTTTCGTTCCCATTTATTAGGGAGAAAATTTTTGAAAGTTTAACTTTTATTATTTTAAGAATTTGTTATAGAATTAATATATTTTTTAAAAATTTATTCAAAGAGTAACTCAGGTTTTTAGCAGAAAAATATGTTAAGTATATGATTATCAACAGCCAATTTAAATTTTCGATACTATTTTTTCAATATTTTTCTTTCATATCTCTTATGGGTGTTTGATTGTAAATGTTTTGGATAGTTATAAATCCATTCAATATTTCTTCCGCATTCGCATTTTGTTGTAATTTTAAACAATTTTCTAACGCATTGAATACAAATTTTATATTTTTTATCTTTACTAAAATGAGTGTTGTGAAAATTGTCTATATTTTTCATTTATTTGTAATTATTACACATTTTTTCACTTTTTTCTACTTTTTCGATGTTATACGACTCTTTTTTATATATTTTACGACATTCTTTACAATAGCAATATAAACCATCTTTATTACGTTTATCTTTATAAAATTGATTAAAATCTTTAAATGTAAAAACATTTAGCACATTTCTTCTCCATTTATTAGATGGAAAATATTCAAAAATTGAATTTATGGTAATTTTATGATTTGATAAAGTGAATAATTAATGCATGTTTTCTTTAATTTTGTTTATCTTTTCTTAAAATTAACTGCATTTTTCTTTAAATTATTAGTTTTGCTTTCGTGCTAGTTTATTAGAGATTTTACATTGGTTTTCTGTTGGTATCCAAAGTGGCCCAGGATCGGCATATATATATCTACTTATATATAGTTTCGAACGAATAACATATACATACAGTTTCGAACGAATGGTGTTTTTGGGGTCTGGGGACCTGAAAACGAAAAGTTATCATAGTCCCGGGCCTAGGTCTTACCATGCCGACTGCGGTAATAACTTCTTCCCTATAGGGGAAATTCGTTAAAACTTGGTATGTGGCTTCACCTAGTTGAGTTATATTAATAATTTGAACGTCAGCGTCTGGAAACTTCAAAACTGTTTTTAAAAACTAAAAAACTAAAAAAGATTTGTCTTATTGATACAACAATACTTTCAGTTATTACTTACTGTAGATTGGGATCGAAACTGTATCGTTATTATTTAACAAATGAGCAACCTTTGTAATACAATTTTCTATGGTGTAATGTGGTAGTTCTCGTTCTAAAGCAGAACAGTCCACCACTAATTTTCTTGACACATTAGTTGCAGGCCTTCCCTTGAGGGGTCACTTACCCAGGCCGGGGGTGACGGCCCTCCCCCCTCAATTACAGCGGGACTGCCGCTGACGACCGTAACTGATCTCTGGGTACGGTGGTACAAAAGAACATACTTAATCAAGGGGTAACGCCTCCCAATCTCTTACAATCGCCGCTTTCCATTGGAGGTGTCACTTGAGACATAGTAGGTTAGTTGAACGATTATACTATTTATCAATCGCTAATTTTACATAAAACGATTAGTTTTAGGCCCATTTTGTATTTACATTGTTTAAATTTACTCAGATAGATTATTCATATTTTAAATATATATTGATATAGACGTACGATTTACAATAACATACTGAACGGTTAACACCAACCAATTTCTACTGCGGGATGCAGGAATGGTCGTTAGGTCGCTGGTCACGTGTTTTGTTAATACACCAGCTGACACCACCACGCCACGCCGCGCCGGCACAGCGTACCATGTTTAAAGTTGAAAACCCTGTTTGTTGCTTTTATTGTAATTCATAAAATATTGGCTAACGTTTATTTTACAACACAGATTATAATTCTAAAAATTAAAACGATAGTTATAGTTTATTTAGAACAACTTTTTAAAAGCTAATAATTCTTAATCAATTTTTTTTGCTAATACAAAAGTCAAAATAAATTTATTGCATGGATTTCTTATTTGCTAGATCAATTAACAAACAATTTTACTTGTCGGATAAACGTTCTCATTTTTAAATCCATGTGATGCAAGATCCCGAAGCTTATAACAAATATCATCTTATATGATGAATATGCGTTAGGAAAAGCGTGCAGGTTTTAAACACACGTGGAGCGAACTTATATAAGGTAATGTGTCCATACACAGTCCGGCGGAGTCTTGTAGTACCTCTTGTGGCCATCTGCTGCCATGAGGGTTCGGGAGATCGCACCGTACCTGAGCACGCTACATGGTAATTTATGATTAATATACGTACTTAGGTTATTAATAATGACATTAATACCGTCTTGATTTTAGGCAGAACAGTTTTTAGCGAATTTCCCCTATAGGGAAGAAGCTATTACCGTAGTCGGCATGGTAATACCTAGGCCCGAGGCCATGATAACTTTGCGTTTTGAGGTCCCCAGACCCCAAAAACACCATTCGTTTGAAACTGTATATATATATGTGTCCGTGAGCACGATAACTCTCGTAAAAATCATATGATTTTGATTAAACTTGGTATAAACGTGTAAAGCAACATTTATGACTTTAAGTTCGAAAACCAGCCAGATCGCTCTATCCGAAAGGGTATTTGGGGGGGGGGTTTTGTACCCCAAAAATGGGGTTTTTGAATTTTTTACATCTAATTTTTCAAATAGTCAAATTTTAGTCTTCACCATTCGATTCAGCTTAAAAAAACACACAATTTAATATTTCGATCATTCCTCTACGTCAATTGGTTACCGAGATATTGAAAGTGCTAATCACAGTACGTTGTCTAATGTTATTCTTATGGAGGAAAAGAAAACTTTTATATCTCGCTTATTTATGAACGTATACTGACGAAACTTGGTATACAGCTTCATCTCGTTGTGGTCTATTGATATTTGCTCAAAAAAATTGTTTGCATAATTCTCCCGTAGCAGCAAACCTGCGTACTCAGCCCCCATGTTATTCTTATGGAGAATAATTAAATGCTGTCTCCCTTAATTATAAACATAAATGAATAAAAACTGGTATACGACTTCACCTAGTTGAGTTCTATTGATATTAGCATAAAAACCCATTTTTTGTGTTCCTTGTTGCAGCAAACCTGCATACTCATCCCCAATGTTATTATTATGGAGATTAATTAAAATTGTATATATCGCTTGTTTGTGAATATATTTTTATGAAACTTGGTGAGTGGCTTTATGTAGTATTAAGACATTCATATCTCCATTGTAAATTCGTTGTGTATGCAGGTTTGCTGCGACGGGGGTATTTATTAGGTAAAAACATATGTATTTACCTAATGACTTCAGTATAAACATATAACTTCAAAACAAATGATAACGTCGTGGACATCAGATTATTTTATCCGGTTTTAAGATTTAGTGATATGGTCAAAAATTGTAATCCGAGTGGACACGTTCAGAGATAAAAGCAATTAATATAAAAAAGGTAGTCCACGTTGTCTCAGTAGTTAACTTGATAATTAGCTCGGGCATATGTCAAAGGTCATGCTATCCCCGTTCTCCGGCTGTTCTGATGTCCCTGTCTCAGTAGTTAACTTGATCATTAGCTCGGGCATATGTCAAAGGTCATGCTATCCCCGTTCTCCGGCTGTTCTGATGCCCCTGGCTCAGTAGTTAACTTGATCATTAGCTCGGGCATATGTCAAAGGTCATGCTATATCCGTTCTCCGGCTGTTCTGATGTCCCTGGCTCAGTAGTTAACTTGATAATTAGCACGGGCATATGTCAAAGGTCATGCTATCCCCGTTCTCCGGTTGTTCTGATGTCCCTGGCTCAGTAGTTAACTTGATCATTAGCTCGGGCATATGTCAAAGGTCATGCTATCCCCGTTCTCCGGCTGTTCTGATGTCCCTGGCTCAGTAGTTAACTTGATCATTAGCTCGGGCATATGTCAAAGGTCATGCTATCCCCGTTCTCCGGCTGTTCTGATGTCCCTGGCTCAGTAGTTAACTTGATCATTAGTTCGGGCATATGTCAAAGGTCATGCTATCCCCGTTCTCCGGCTGTTCTGATGTCCCTGGCTCAGTAGTTAACTTGATCATTAGCTCGGGCATATGTCAAAGGTCATGCTATCCCCGTTCTCCGGCTGTTCTGATGTCCCTGGCTCAGTAGTTAACTTGATCATTAGCTCGGGCATATGTCAAAGGTCATGCTATCCCCGTTCTCCGGCTGTTCTGATGTCCCTGGCTCAGTTTATTTTGCATTTATCGGTTGGTAATGGAAGTTGGGATGTGTAGCTGTGTAAGAGCACCCATTCGCACATTTTAAGGGCAGTTTTAGCGAATTTCCCCTATAGGGAAGAAGCTATTACCGTAGTCGGCATGGTAAAACCTAGGCCCGGGACCATGATAACTTTTCGTTTTGAGGTCCCCAGACCCTAAAAACACCATTCGTTTGAAACTGTATATATATATATATATATATATATATATATATATATATATATATATATATATATATATATATATATATATATATATATATATATACACATACATATGTGTGTCCGTGGGTGCGATAACTCTCGTAAAAAAAGGTCCGATTTTGATGAAATTTGGTACAAACGTGTAAAGCAGCATTTATGACTTTAGGTTCGAAAACCAGACAGATCGACCTATCCGAAGGGGTATTATGGGGGGGTTTTGTACCCCAAAAATGGGTTTTTTACACATAATTTTTGAAAAAGTGTAATTTGATTTTTTTCCATTGGAATCAGCTTAAAAAGACGCACTATTTGGTGTTTTAATCATTGCGCTACGTCAATCGGTTACTGAGATATTGAAAGTGTTAAATACAGTACGTTGTCCAATGCTATTCTTATGGAGGATAAGAACAATTGTATATCTCGCTTATTTATCAAATTATCCTGACGAAACTTGGTATATTGCTTCGTTTCATTGTGGTCTATTGATATTTGCACAAAAACCCATTTTTTGGCCGATAGTTCCCGTAGCAACAAACCTGCATACTCAGCCCCATGTTATTCTTGTGGAGAATAAGTAACGTGTTATCTCCTTTAATTATGAACATAAATTAATAGAACTTGGTATGTGGTTTTACCTAGTGGAGTCATATTGATATTTGTGTAAAAACCCATTTTTAGTATTCTTTATTTCAGCAAACCTGCATACTCAGCCGCCATGTTATTCTTATTAAAATGTCATAAATCGTTTATTTATGAATGTATATTGATGAAACTTGGTATGTGGCTTTATGTGGTATTAAGATAATATTATATGCATTGTAAATTCGCTGAGTACGCAGGTTTGCTGCTACGGGGGTATTTACATTAATTATATCACAAAATAAGCTAGATAAGTTGCTTAAAGGTGTGAGTATGGAAATTAAATTTAATTCTGAAGGCTTTTGAAAAGGTATTTCAAAATGTTAAACGTTAAGGGCAAATCATACAGCTAGTGAACGTTACCAAATTTCCAAAACGCTGATATTTAAAAGTGTTAGTGTGTTTTACATTCTTACTAATTCCAGACTGATCTCTACTACTCTACTACTAGTTACTGTAGCATTTCTCTTTAAATTTTGCGGTTTTAGCCTCTGAAAATCCTAAACTGTTATAATAAGGCTTTAAATGAAATTCAACATTTCAGTTTTTTAAATGACCAAATACTTAAAATGGCAAAAGTTTATACACTTGTTTTCGTATAACAACAATACACATTTGTGCTCAATTTAAAGTTTCTACAGTTGAAAATGTTGAGTTATAACATAACTCAACATAAATTAGTTTTCAGTATCACAAGCTTTTGCATCAACGAATTATGAATACAAAATAACATATAATTGCCATATTTAATTAGCATTGAGCTAAACTTTAACTCATCAGCTAAACTTTATTCACATCACCAAATAAGCCTTACATCTGGGGGTATGCTAGGACTACCTTGATCCAAATGTTCTTTAAACATTAGTAAGAAACTGTTCCTGCCAACCAAATAAAACAGTGAGCTTTAGTACAGAGGCCATTTTGAAGAAAACGAGTTCGCACGCAGCAAGCTGACGTGAGGGAAGTGAATTTCCACAAAAAAAGTTTAAAATTAAAAGTTCAAAATACGTGTAAAAACATACATGTATTCCAATTTTTATTGAAATCTGAAAACATTGATTTGTTGGCTGTTCTGATGCTCTTGGTTTCATTTACCTGCAAAGTTGGGAATACAATTTTTGCTCATTATAATGTTAGGAAATGGTCAAACAGGCTTGAAAGTAGGCGTGAGTTGCTTGGGATGATAAAAGTACTCTAACAAAGGAATAACAGGCTTTTCTAGTGTAAAACCCTCACAAGACAACGTACTGTGTTTAGTCGAAACACATTTTCTTTAATAACTCGGTAAATATTTATGCTAGAATGACGAGGGAGAGCTTAAAACTTTCACCTCACTAATTCCCATCTTTTTGCATGCATTAATTTTACATCCAGGGCTTTTCTGACCCTTTTTGGGCCCAAAAACTCGAAATTTGAAAGATTAATCCCCAAAAAAAGGGTTTAGAGTTTTCCGATTGTCTTGCCCCACGAACTTCTCCAATTGATTAGAGAAAGGAATGTCCCTACCAAATTGAAGTTAATCGGACAAAAAATGCGACCGCTAGAGTGCATACACACACATATATATATATATATATATAAAATTTTGAGAGACCCCCCAAAACGTGTTCAGGGGGTCACGTTAGGAACTTCTATAGTGGTCCCAGGCTTAAGTTTCACAGTGCGGGTCATGCTAATAGTTCACTTTCCAAAGGAAATTCACTAATACTAAACTGAGCACTCGTGAAGTGGCCGAACCAGTAAACTAATATATGCACAGTTAACGAATGCTGACAAGTAGGATAATATTATGTATTGTTATCTAAATATATAAAAGAGGAAGTATGTATTTATATATATATATATATATATATATATATATATGTAGCCTATGGACTCCGAAACCGCTCGACAGATTGTAATGAAACTTTCAGGCATTATTAAGCATTATTCAAGGATGGTTTGTGTGAAGTTTGGTGCAAATCTGTCCAAAGGGCTCCAACCCAGAGGGCATACAAGGGTGTGGTTTTAGTGTCAGGTTTTAGAAATTTAGTGTTTACAAAATTAACAGCTGTAATTAGTAAACAACTTAATTTGGGCGCAGCAACGCGCGCTGAGAAACTGCTAGTTAGGACATAAAGTAACTGATTCTAATCATCTTCATGGAATCGTTACCTGGTAATCGTGGAATCCAGGTAAAATGTCCTGGAAAGAAAAACTTTAATTAGGCTAATTTTATCTTATGAACAAATTGTATCACAAAAATGAATGATAAATAAACATTATTTTAATGTAATCTCGTTCAAATATTTTGTTTACATATTGTCAACTTAACAAGTTAGGTAGTGGACAATCATCATAAGCAAGGTAGGTTAAATACATGAAGAGCGCAACGAAATTAAATTGGTGGCAAAAACTGGCAGAGGAAACCGGGTTCAATTAATCAGCGAGGTTGTTGGTGTAGGCCCTCAGTCTCCATGGGCGCGCTGAGCGCTGCATCATCCTCATCAGCAAACAAATGTGTTAGATAAAAATGTATATTGAACAAATCTCAAGTACAATGCGTTATAATTCGGAAAATGTCTTGCAAATTATTAATAAAAGACTGTCATAATTGTGGCCGTGCAAATAGTTACTTCCCCATGAACTATAAAACGTTATGCCTATTAACAAAGTGTTTTTGCTGAATGTGATTGAATCGTCAAAAAAACAGGCATGATAGTCTGATTGTGTGACCAAATAACAATAATTCAATATGAAATTAATTATAAATTTGAGTTTACGACTTTTTTTATAATATGTGTTTTCTTTTCATATTTTGAGCAGTACGTAAGATAAAATATTGTTCAGGGGTGGAATTCATATATTAAAACCAGCTTCTACCTACCAAAAAAAGGAGGATCTCAATAAAACTGTGGCTATTTTCCTTTTCTGGCTATGAAGTCAGATTCCTCCGCGAAACTTCTACTGAGTTATTCTACCGCCACTATAACTGGAATATTTTTATTTTTATCCCATATAAATATTTTGTCTTTGTAATAACATTGTTATGTGTGAAAATGTGTGTAAATAATTTATAAAATTAACGCTAATTACTCAATCACACACTCGGTTGTCTGGGTGTTTAGCAGGTCAGGCTGCAGCGCAAGGCCCACGAGACTGAGCCTCAGTTACTAGGTATAAGGGAACATTTGACTTAGAACTACAGAGTACGCAGGTTTTCTTATGACGTAATATAATGTCATAAACTCGCTTCGCTCGCTGGGGGCTCCACCCCCAGACCCCTGTGGGGGGCTTCGCCCCCAGGTCGCTATTTGGCCACAGTTTAATGTAAATTGGTCCAAATTCTATTTAAGACCTGAATTCTACAACTATTCCAAGGCTTTGATTATTTTTAAGGGTTCAATCTATAAAATCTGGTCATATGCCTGTTGATGAATACTAGTTTGCATGGAGACGTAGTATGTTAGATTTTAAGCCTCCATGCATTACCTAAGTACTTGAAAAAATAATACCCTTAACTGATGTATAATGGAGCCGTTATAAGGCGTCTTTTGAACCTGATAAGGAATACGACCACCGTTAAAAACCTGAAATAGTATGCCTTTGGGTAACTACAAGCCTTCTGCAACAAATATGACATGATTTATAAGGGATTTTACCTTCGACAGAGCGCAACATAAAAAATACACCCGAAAAACACGAAAAAGTCTACAAAAGCTTAAAGACTTTCATTTTGTTTGGTGTTTAAGATATTTAATCTGGGCGTGGGAGTGTTGCTTGGTACTAATTGTAATGTAGGAATACTGTGTGATAAATATTAGGCCTCTAAGGTCTATATTAGAGCGACAAAACATTAAAAACCACGAAAAAATCTTGGAAAACATTTAAATTTAAAAAATCTAGCGCTACCTAAGGGTGAAGGGGGTGAGGTACGGCGGCCGCTAGAGCTCCAATAAAAAGTCTACATTTTGATTTTTGTATTCACAATTATCTATTTTTTGAGATAGTTCAAACTAAAAATAGTAGGATTTGGGAATAAAAGGTGCAACGCACACACATTCCATATCTCACGATCCTAGTTAAAGTATAAATGGTGATGCGTGTATTCTAATTAATAACAATTGCTCCAGAATCGGCATTTCCTTACTACTTATACTTAGAAAACGGTCAAATCTATAGATTTTAAGGGGTTTTGTTTTTCCGAAAGGTTTAATTAATAAAAACTGGTCATATGTCGGCTGCTATTATTACATGTTATGTAGACATACTGCGTGCCCAATATTAGGCCTCCATCAAGTATATTAACGTGATGGGAGATAAAAAATTGCCACAAAATCTCAAAATTTGAAAAAAATCTAGAGCTATCTAAGGGTGAAGGAGACGAGATACGACAAAAAGTCATAGGACTAAAGTTGTAGATCTTGCAAAACCGTAGCACATGGTGGTGTCCGTTTTGTGATAGGACAATCCGTTTTGAGCTAGAGCTCAAAAACTGGAATTTTAAAATGAGCCTTTTTTTTGGGGGGGAAATTAAATATTTTTTTTAGGGGGGTTAAAATGAAAAATTGTCTAGTAGAAATAAGATAATTTAGCAGATGTTTAGGTTTTTAGTTTTCTGATGGCTTATGCAAACTGATGGCTTATGGTTTGGGATGAATTATGAAAACTGGTCATATGATTTCTGCTACATACCAAATGTGGTTGGTGTAAACTTATTGAGTGCCAAACATTAGGCATATATCAAGTGCATTAAAGTGACGGGGAAAAACCACAGAATCTCTGAAAATAACCTAAAATTGAGTAATCTTTTCCAAGATTTAAATTATTTTGAGGGGGTTGAAATCATTAAAACTGGTCATACGGCTGTTGCTAGATTATAATTTGTTTTGAAGACGTATTGTATGTTAAATTTGAAGCCCTCCACGTATTATATTGTAAGTGCTTGTAAAGATTAAAACCCTACCCTGATTGTCGTCTTTAAACTTTGTCTGTAAACTGTTATAAGACATCTTTTCAACCTTATAAGGAATAAAAGCACCAATAACAGTCTAAATTGCTATGTTTCTGAGTAACTAGAAGCCTTCTGCAGCAAATAGGGCATAATTTATAAGGGGGTTTGCCCTCGGTGGAGCGCAACATGTAAAGTATACAACAAAAATAAAAACGAGTTTGCACGCAGCACGCTGACGTGAGGGAAGTGAATTTCTACATAAAAACTTTTAAAACTCAAAATCAGTGCAAAAACATACATTTATCCAATTTTTATTGAAATCTGAAAACATTGATATTTTGGCTGTTCTGATGCTCCTGGTTTCATTTACCTGCAATGCTGGGAATACAATTTTGTGCATTATAAGGTTAGGAGAAGGTCCAGTCAGGCTTTAAAGTAGGCGTGAGGTTGCTGCAGATGTTAAAAGTACACCAACAAATGAATAACAGGATTTTCTAATGTAAAACCCCCATAAGACAACGTACTGTGTTTGGTCAATACACATTTTCTTTAATAACTCGGTAAATATGTATGCTAGAATGACGAGAGAGGGCTTAAAACTTTCGCCTCTCTAATTCCCATCTTTTTACATGCATTAATTTTACATCTGGGGCTTTTCTGACCCTTTTTGGGCCCAAAAACTCAAAATTTGAAAGATTAATCCCTAAAAAATGGGTTTAGAGTTTTCCGATTGTTTTGCCCAACGAACTTGTCCAACAGATTATAGAAAGCAACGTCCCTACCAAATTTGAAGTAAATCGGACAAAAAATGCAACCGCTAGAGTGCATATATATATATATATATATATATATATATATATACATATATACATATATATATATATATATAAAATTTTGAACGACCCCCCAAAACGTGTTCAGGGGGTCACGTTAGGAACTTCTATGGTGGTCCCGGGCTTAAGTTTCACCGTGCAGGTCATGCTAATAGTTCACTTTCCAAAGGAAATTCACTAATAAAACCAATAAATCGACAGGAGATTAAAGACGTTGTATTTTTTGGGAGGTTTAAGTGAAAGAATTTGGGCGTATGACTCCTGCTAGATAATTATTGTAATGTAGGGATACTGTGTGTCAAATATTAGGCCTCTATGTTATATATTAGAAAGACAAACAATTGAAAAAACAACGAATCAATCTTGAAAAATTGCTAAAATTTAAAAAATCTAGCGTGAAGGTTGAATAGGTCATGAAACGGCAAAAAGTCATAGGTTAAAGTTGTAGATCGTCTCAAATCTGTGCCACGTAAAGCTCTTCGTTTTTCAATGGGACCATCCGTTTGGCTGCTAGAGCTCAACTAAAAAGGAATTGATTTGATTTGAATTGATTATTATTCACCTTTTTATTTTTTTAATGCAGTTAAAATTACAAATAGTAAAATTTTAAAAATCTAGCATCATACTGAGTATTTATCTGTATAGTGAGACACCCAGTTTTGATGGTTAAAATAGCCAACAAATAGAAATATTTAACTTTGATAGTTTTTTAAATGCTTTTTTCTTGTATGTTATGCACTTTGTGCCCGAGTGTAAAAACCCTTCTTATACTATATTTGTGTCAGAAGACTTGTATCATTGCAAAGATTTTTTACGTAATATAATGATAAATTTTTATTGTATTTCGGTATTTCTTTACTTTAACCAACTGTATAGAACTTTCAAGGTTAAATATATGCTGCGTGGCCTTATTTCAGTGGTTAAAGTGCATGACCTCAGTCCATGAGGTCTGAGTACTGAGTACTGAGTTCGACATTACTGCCGTCGCGCCATGCGCCAGTCCAACGGTCTTTGGCCTGTATCTTGTGTTTCAGAACACGCCTGAAGATGTTGATCCCACTGTCTAGAAAACAAAACTGAATTGTTATCTATATTGAGAATCTTGCCTAGTAAAAGTCCCTCTATTAAACGTAATGCGAATATAGTTTTCATTTTGTTTTACGTACAACCGTCCAAGAAGCAATGTTGTTTTATGCTAACCTAAGGCAATGATTTATCCACAAAGAAACCATATTGTTGTATAATTTTCTAAACAAGTGATTATTTATCCTGTCGAATATTTATACATGTTCAAATTACGGTGAGTAAAACAATATTTCAGAGAACTCACAACTGCGAGCCTGCTCTCTCACGTGTGATATTCTGCTCTAATCGTGTTTTACGATTAGATACATTGTCTACGTTCTGTTTTGTTGCAGCTTGAGAGGGAGTTTGTAAGTACAATACCGTGTTGCCATGGAGATGGCAACGACGACTCTGTCCACACAGTGTGCTCCAATACCTCGAGATACGCATATTGTTATCGCAACCCGCGGAACGGTCCAGTGGGTGGGGCTCTGATATGTTATAACCACAGAACTCTATCATTACACCTGGAATGCTAGCGCAGTGGAGTTTTTGATGCGAAAAACGGTCCTTCCCCCTCCACTTCTCAGGCAACTTCGTCAACTGAGCGATTTCTGCCGGCAAATATTTTAATGCGCGCACTCATTAACACGCTCCTCCATCGCACAGGGATCATCCGATTCTAATGAAACTTATATATTTATTATCTGGAAGAACTGAGGATTCTAATGGAGTAAACAACTTACAGATAAGTCAGTTAACAGAATTATAAAAATACAAAATATAATTAGCTAAACAAATTGGAACATAAAAAAGTTAGTAAGCGTAAACTTTTTTTATTTTTGGGGTAGAAACAAACTTCAAGCGAGAAAAATGATTAAAATGAGTTGAATAACAACTTTTAATTGAAACATTTGTTTATACAGTCTGTAGTTTTCTTACATTTAAAGGCTAAACGCGCGCTTTCAACATCGCCACCGTCGCGTCGGCGTCGGCGTCGTGTCGCTGTCCCGCGCCGGAAACATCCTTTATTCCATGATATCCGTTCCCATGTTTTTAAGTTGAGGAATATTTTTTGCTTATATCTCAGTATGTCTCAAACTCTAGAAGGTGGTTGACGACTATGTATTTATAAGTGATGCTGTTATTTCATAATGCCAACAAGCTGTGTAGCATTCAACTGCAGCAATCGTGCGAAGAAAGGGAGCGGGGTTAAGTCAACTATTTTACAACTAACTTATATTATTTCCAGTTTGTAGACTTACATATTAAAAATACCATCACTTAATTTTAAAGTGTAATTTCCTATGTAAGTAAATTGTGCGGAATTCATGCATTTGTAAACAGTGCAATAAATTACTTTGGTGGCAACATTTTTTTTGTTCCTATCCGATCACCTCCCCTGACGATGATCGGCATGAGTTACAGCTTGTAAAAAAGATTTGCTATTTGTTTTTCAAAGTACGATGCCATGATTTAGCTCGGACTCGATCCATGGAAGAAAATAAAGCAATGGACCTAAGGCAGAAACTGAACAAGTTAATTTTATTTAATCACACTAAGATCTCTAAGAGCAACTGTATAGTCTTATATTGTAATAAAATATCGTTTAAAATTGGGTTTCAAATTAACTTCGAATATTAACCTGTTCCCTGTGTCATTTTACATGCTACCGTATATGTTGGTTCCACTTGTGATTCAGTTTATTTAATACAAAACAGCGGTAATGAAACAAATATCTATTTCCAAAATAAAAACAAGAGTGGCTACCATAGGCTACTTACTGCCTGTAAAATAATAAGTCATAGTTCAGCTTGTTAATACAATCAAATTCGTGTTGTATAGCAAAGTGTCGCGTCAGTTAGCTGGGATGAGTGCGGCGCGAATCGGTTTGAGCGCGGGAAACGTTAATACCTTCTTTTCAGAACAAATAAATCAACTTATGAAAAAAGGTTTGGGATAAAAATTGTGGATCAACTAATTATCTACAAGTTTTCCGCTGGAATTTTCTTTTCAACCCCAAAACAAAAAAAGTTTACGCTTACAGACTTTTTCGTGTCACACTTTTAAAACACTAAAAATAGTTTTCATTACTACAAATAAATTAAATTACCAAACTACAAGAAGTTTATACCGTTAGATTCTGTAGTTCATGCAGATCAATAATATATACACTTTATTGTAATTACATGAATATGGCGAGGCGCAAAAGCGTGTAAACGATAGGGCGCACAATGAAATCCACTGAGCGGCCGTGAGTGCCTAAGAAGGGGTGGGGGTAAAGACCGATTTCTTGACACAGCCCGAGCGTTCCAGGTGTATTAATAGAGTTCTATGGTTATAACATACTATAGCAAGGTCGGGTTTAATTTTGTTTAATCTTCAAGTCTAGGAAAAGTACTATTAAAACACTGTTAAAAGTATGTAATACTAAATCAAATGCTTTGAAAATAAATTAGTATTTTCATCCATATAAAAAACTGAGAGATTATGAGTCAATAAATTAACAATAATTTTAATTTACAGCAATAGATTTTCGATACATTTTGCACTGATGTTTAGTTAAGAATTAATTGTAGAATGCGGTTATTTTAACAACGAATTGAATATTACTTGTAGATTATAGGTTTGGAATCATTATTGGCATGGTCAAAGCCATCTATCTATTCCAAGTGGAGTATGCAGTATGTAAGTAAACCTATGAACCGGCCATCGCCACTATATCAAACCGGCCATAACTGTCATGGTAACCTGCCATTAGTTGTGCATACATTCGAGTTGCTGCCACTTGCCCAGCCTAGTGTCAAACTATAATACTAGAATACAAAGAGAAAAAACTAAACACAAGCCAAGAGAATTATAATTTATCTTGGTACGATATATATAACAAAATAAAGTTTTTTGCTCTGAAAAATAGTTATTTATGTATTAGGTAGGATATGTATTAAGACATTTTATATCCGAATTACATAAACCATTTTTCCTATAACTACAATTGCGCATACCACATAACATTCACCACATACAATCACAGTTTGGAGGACTTTCATCCTTTTTGGCTGAAATCACGAAATTGAGGGTTGAAACACCGAGTCACTATTAGCTTGGTTCAAAGCAACAATCAGCTGTTTATTACTTCAGAGAGGGGAAAAGTAAGGCGCAGCAAGCGAAAGAGAACACACAGAAGAAATATCGTAAAAGAGCACTTTAGGTACGGTTGTAGGAAAATAGTTTTATGCATATTTTTTCTTGGCAGAAGAAGATGGAATCGCATCAATTTTCTACAGCCTAATTAACAATAATCATTATTATTTTACTAACGGCAATATATGGTTAGAGTAGTAATTGTAAATATGTAATGATGAACATTCTCTAATCTTAAAACAACCATACGAGATCACTAGGTAATATCAATAAAATCGTTATACATCAAAGTGCTCGAAGAATGCCACAACAGTTTAATAAATATAAAACGTACGTTCAAAGAATTTTAGTTATAGCTACATTTTACAACAGTTCGAGTAAAAATAACTGAATACAACTTTATTTCATAGATGTACAACATTTTTAATTAGATAGTAAGGCAACTGACATTAAGAAGTTTACAGTGTCAGTTATATAGTTAGTGGTATATATATATATATATACACCTTAATTTATACAACCATTTAAGCCAATGTGGATACATCCGCTAGATGATTCAGCAGAATGTCTAGCTACATCGTGATCTAGCAACCACTCACTTGGGTTGTTGGGCTCCCTGGGCTCCCTGGGTTCCTTGGCCTCCCTGGTTATTGACACTCACACTGTTTATCAGTAACCCCTGTGAAACGTGTTAGCAACACCACGCTGATGTAAAATGTTCACACCAAGCCTAACACGGCCCGCATATATCAAAAAATATTTAGAAGTTTTCTTTCAAATTCCAAGTTGATATATACAGGGTGTCATGTCATAAGTGTTAAAAGAAATAATGGGTGAAACTACATGTTATAAGTAACAAAACCATGGACTTTTAAATGTTTTACTCGGACAGTAAGGGAATAACAAATTAATGTAGTTTCTTTCAGAATTACGGTTTTTACTCAATTTAAATTGATATAAATAAGCTAAACATCAGTTTTTGACACGTTTTAGCGTCATTTTTGGAATCCTCATAAGATTTTACATAAAAGTAACTCAGAACTATTATGATTAATTTAATTTACAAGCCCTATTTTCTTGCTTAAAGTTGAAATTTGCGTTTTTTGAAAATTTTTAAACTAAATTCCAAGGTTTATACTCCGCTTGCTGTTGATTTTGAAATGTGTCAAATATAATACAAATTTCCTTAACATAAGCATTCCAATGATCTATTTCAAAGTTGTATTCACTACAGCGCTGACTCGCAGGCTATAATATTTCTTGAGGTTAAGAAGTGGTCTTTCAAAATAAAAATGAATAAAATAAAATCTTCTTGTATTTATTCAAGCAAACAAATTAAAAGTCTTTGTTGTAAAATAAAATAATTCAAAATTCAAAAATAAAATTAAAACTTGGTTTTGCTTATCACTTCAATATTTCAAAATAAAAGTAAACTGTTCGATTTTCCATTTTGCTGAACTTTAATAATATAAATCTTCTTTCTGTAGGCTACTTTATCAGTCTGGTCTTAGTTTATCTTCAACCCAATTATAGAAACGTTTCGAACCCTGAAAAATAAATAATTGTTTTACAGACTGACCCCCTCAGGCCAAGCAACAATTCAAACCATTGTCTCCAACTTCTTTCCGACATCCCCGGACACGAAAATCGCGAGTTTGCCCAGACTTGCAAAACCAAGTAGCACCAGCAATTCTTATTTGCAACTGTCAGCAATTATTCACAAAACTTATTTTATATTATATAAATTATTTCCTTTTTACATGCCACAAATATATTAAAATATATACTGTTTTAATGGCAATTAAAACGCTATAGCACTTTATAGATTGTTGAAGAAATTATCATTAAAGTGGGAAAACACTCGATGGTTAAAAACACACAAATTTTAAAAAAGGCCATTAACTCACCATCACACGTTTCAACATCTGAATACATGGGACTGCAGACATTTGGTAGTTATTGTGGTGTTATCTTGTTGTAATAAATAATCCCTGGAGATGTTTAATTCATTAAAACACCATGTAAGTTACACCATGTAAGTATTGCAAAGAGTTATTTGATATACAAAATATTGATACAAAAACTATTATTTTTAATAAATGCTTTACTAAATGATATTTGTGACATTTGTAACACAGAACATTGCTTCAATCAAACAAAAATAGTTTCAATTCAGATCAATTTACAAAATTGAAAACTAGAGACTAATACAAAGTACGGCTTAGAGATATGCCATTTTAAGTTTAAGTTTTTGTTAAAAGTGTCCTCCGTTCTCTCTCTCACACATGCTCTTGCTCGCTTGCGTATAGCTCCTACAGTGACTTTGTGTGATAGTTTTTGTCTTACTTTTTCTGCAGCCTCCAGCACTCTGTCTCTTAACTCATCCTCGCTATTCAAAACAGTCGCGTACACTTCACTTTTCATATAACCCCATACAAAAAAGTCCAATGGAGTTAGGTCCGGCGATCGGGGAGGCAAAGCTACAGCTCTTCCTCGCCCAATCCAAGTGGGATAATTCTGGGTGAGCCAGAGCCGAACATATTCTGTGAAGTGAGGTGGAGCACCATCTTGCTGAAATAGTACTTTGTCTCTTCGTACGATGTCAAGTTCATCAAGCAACTGTGACAGATTGTGTTGAAGAATATGTAGGTAGATTACCCCATTCAAGTTTCCCTCACATACATGAGGACCAATGAACCGGTCTCCTATCACACCCGCCCACACATTAACCCCAAAACGCTTTTGAAAAGATGCTTCCCTGGTAGCCATAGGATTGTCCTCCTTCCACAGATTCATGTTGCGCGTGTTAAATAGTCCTTCTCTGGTAAAACGTGCTTCGCCAGTCCACAGTATTTTTTTAAAAGAAGTGATATTGTTCAATATCACATCGAAGAAGCCACCGGCAAAACTCCCTCCTGGACACGTAATCACTGGCTTCCAGACTTTGGACCTTTGTGAAGTGATAAGGATGGAAGTGGTTGTCCTTTAAAACATTATGAACCTTCCACCGAGATAGTTTCACTAGCAAGCTGTCTTATGCTTATCCCAGGAGTTTCTTGAATTCTGTTCAGTATGTCTACATCAGCAGCAACATCATAGTTTGGGCCTACCTCTTTAGTCTTCTTTTGCACCGAACCAGTTTCCAACAAACGCTGATGACGCCTCGAAAACACCTGGGAACGAGGAATAGTGCGATCAGGATAGCGATTGCGTTATTCTCTTTGGGCTGCTAACGCATTCCCGTTACACAAACCGTAAACGAAATGCATTTCTGCGTAATCTCGATTTGAAAAAGACATCGTTCACAATTCACAGCTCACATATGACTAAACAAACCATGTCTATCTTTATTGAAGTGGAATTCGATTAAAATCAAAATGATGAGAACATTATCATAATATAAATTGTGTTTGATAATAATCAGTTTTTTATCGCTTTGCATAGGGTAAAAATTCCTGAGTCCTTTATGCAGCAATCATGTTTCTGCATACCTATCAAATAATGCAAACAAAATAAAAAAAGAATGTGATAACTCCCCATCTCTTAGTTACTTATCATCGAGTGTAGCCCGGGGACATTTCTTTTAAATTGTAAAATAATACCTGATCAACATACCTACTTTTTTATAATAAAAATCAAGTTTTAACTATTTTCTTTATTTTAAATTGTTTAGGCATCTCTGGTAAATGAATAATGTAATTTAATGCGATAGTCCACTTTTACTATTGTCAATCCTCACTCTTGAAAATTGATGGCGGTGAGTTAACGGCCTTTCTACAATACATGTGTTTTTAACCGTACCACTTTTACTATTGTCAATCCTCACTCTTGAAAATTGATGGCGGTGAGTTAACGGCCTTTCTACAATACATGTGTTTTTAACCGTACCACTTTTACTATTGTCAATCCTCACTCTTGAAAATTGATGGCGGTGAGTTAACGGCCTTTCTACAATACATGTGTTTTTAACCGTACCACTTTTACTATTGTCAATCCTCACTCTTGAAAATTGATGGCGGTGAGTTAACGGCCTTTCTACAATACATGTGTTTTTAACCGTACCACTTTTACTATTGTCAATCCCCACTCTTGAAAATTGATGGTGGGGAGTTAACGGCCTTTCTACAATACATGTGTTTTTAACCGTACAGTACTTAAATGATTATTTCTTCAAAAGTTTTGAAAGTGAAAACAACTTTGAAATACATCATTGGAATGATTATTCGTTAAGATAGTTTTTTATAATATTTCACACATTTCAAACTGTACAGCAAGCTGAGTATAAACCTTGGAATTTAGTTTAAAAGTTTTCAAGAAACGCAAATTTCAACTTTAAGCAAGAAAATAGGGCTTGTAAATTCAATGAATTATAATAGTTCCGAGTCACTTTTATGTAAAATTGTTACGAGGATTCCAAAAATGATGCTAAAAACTGATGTTTAGCTTAGTTATATCAATTTAAATTGAGTAACAGCCGTATTTCTGAAAGAAACTAAATTAATTTTGTATTCCCTTACTGTCAGAGTAAATTTTTTTTAAAGTCCATGGTTTTGTTACTTATACTAAGTAGTTTCACCCATAATTTTTTAACACTTATGACATGACACCCTGTATTGCGATGAAGTCACGTTGGATAACTAATTTTATTTCAAGGGCTGCATGAGAAATTGATTTTTTTGGGGAAACCTTTGTACAGATCCCAGCACTATTTAGACTCTGTTCCTACTCACGCTGGGCAATGCGAAGCACCCTCGTGCTTCGTTTTCAGAACTCTTCAGAATGTTTGAGAAAACTCCGAGATTTTTGAGATATAAAAAAATACGTAGGACAGAATAGACACGACTGTTTGGCGACCATTAAAACGCGTTAGTACATTATCGATGCCTAAGTTGAGATTAAGAATACTAAACTAATAATTATTATTATTATTGACTAGCTCGGCATTGAATTGGAACATTGTACATGGAATAATTTAGAACACAGAATGCACCAGGCATTCATTCGCTATCCTACAAATGTAATGAGAAAATAACTAACTTAAAAAGGACAATCAGATGTGTACTAATCAAGGGGAACATAGTTCACCAACAGTTTTCCATAAATATTCCTGGTTTCTTATAAAGTTTCCTTCTATTAAATGTCATCCCCCTCGAGGAAAGAAAACTCATATAACTGCAATGAAGTGTTCCACAATATCGAGCCACGACGAATGTCCCAGACAGGTGGGCATAACTCACATGTGGAGTAAATAGACCAGAAATGCGGCAGTTTCGCCAAAAAGGAACTTCCACTAGACTTATTACAGCACTATTACCATCATCCTTGGAAATTGTGTTTGGATCGAACAAACATACTGAAAGCAAACATATTGAAATATAAATATACCAATGTATATACAACCAATGAAGTTAAAAAGTTGTCTTCAAAACAAATAACAATTAAGCATGTCGCTAATTGATGACATTGTACTACCGCCGATTGTTCGCAGACGGTAAAGTGTACTTAAATGTAAAGTGTTTTTGGCAACAATTTTGAAAGTGTAACCACTAACGGCGCATCTTATCTAAACTAAACGGCAGAAGGCGAAAGCAACAGTGTGGGTCTTAATAGTGAATTATAAAATAATGTTAATGTATACTCGATTCCTAAATGTTGGTAATCTATAAATAACGTTAAAAAGTGACAGGAACTTTTAAATAAACCGCAAGTTTGACACCTATCAATAACATACTCGTATGTAAGGTCTTGATGTGAAAATCTGAGAAATATATAAGTTTTTTATTAAACTTTTGCTAAGGACATACAATTAAAATAAAGACCAAATTGTACATTTATTTGATTTGATTTGTAAACTAAATTCAGGTGAATTAGCAGAACGCTTGGGCACAGGGAGTTGATATTAATGAAAAATTTCAAGAAAAATCATCTCATCAAATAAATTTAACAGTGGGAAAAATAATACCAGAGAGCTCTATTTATTAGTTCATTAATTTCGGTAAACATTTCGTTTTTTACTGGCGGATAGTGGAACATTAAATAAAGATAAACGGTCATAAATCAGAATAAAGCTGATATTTGTTGTTTTTCTTTAGTTGAACCACAGAGAACTGAGCTCTGTCGTTGCACACAGTAGCGCTATAATGCCCAATAAAACCTTTACTATAATTTAAGTTTTAGGCCACATATAAAAAATAGAGCACTTAAGGTCCATACATAGACTTCCTAAATAAATCATATTTTTATTTTTAATACATTTTGTCTGACGCACTAGGTTAAACTAATTCGTATGTTTAAGGAGGAACTTTGATTCCAAGGAATCCTGTTGTCAAATTGATTTAACAGGATAATTCTTAGACTCCTTTTGTTGTATTTAGACGAAAAAAATAAATATAACTACTACTAACTTGTTTGGGATGAAAGTGATGAAAACAACTTTGGCAGGGGCGCTATCTGTTTCAATCAATCAACACCAAAGTTTGGCACAGGGTCAGTGGAAAGAGGATACGTACTACACGGTGATTAGTTGTCTAGTGAAATGTATTTAAGATTATGATGTTCTTCATTTGTAATACTTTTAAGTAGTAATTTGTCAAACAAAAAAACGCTGACATTTAGCAATATATTAATCATTATTTTGTAGCATATCAATATAAAAAAATACGGGTTTGAATATGAAAAAATACGTAGGGCTTGGGCGTTGCTCTCATAAGTTTATAAGTACTGGTATTTTTGTTTAATATCATAGGTTAACATTGAGAGTAGAATTTCCATTATGCATGTACCAATTATTACAGAAACGTTGCATTACTTGGTTGTTTTATTTATTGACATTGAAATGAAAACAGTAGTCTTAAATCACAAAGTTTTTAATCCGAAATAATTATAATTATGTGTGCCTTTCTGCTTCTTAGGACCAGGTCCCCAGGTGTACACTCCTGATAAGAAACCCTTCTCGATTCAGCAGTAAGGCGCTAGGCTTGATAATAGGTTTGCTGAATACAAATAGTCGCATTTGCACTTCAACTATGACGTCGAGTTGCGACAAGCCCTGAAAAAATATTCACTCCAAATTATAAATACAATGTTAGTCCAAACACCTTTACTGTACAAAACTTCATTGTATTACCCCGCAATATTCTCCATATTACGATTTCCTTACACATTTCAAATTTAAATATTTTTAAGACCTCTGTCGACCAAAACGATGCCACCACGGCGACAACTATACCTATACAATCGGACTCTTTCAGCACTCGATCGGGACCCTCTGCTGATAGCGCGCTGAGTGATACAAGTACATGAAATTATTTATTTAGTTAGTTACTTATCCTAAATATTTTAAAACACAGTCGTACTGAAACTCTTTCAAGGTCTCTTAGGAATTTATTTATTTCTTCCAGAAAGCTCTTGGGCTAACTAGACATTATTTCTTATCACAATATCACAAGGGTAATTTTATAACAAGTACAAGAGTAAATTATATGTAAAGCCTACGTTAAGTCCCCCATAGTAACAGTCTTACATTATTTGCCATCGGCCCTATTAGCAATAACTCAGGTCTACGCATAGACTTCCTTTTCCCTAGGCTTTGATTGCTATACTATAGTGTAATATCATAGATTAAGCATATGCTTAATCTATGGTAATATGCTGTTAGAACAATTGTATTACCAATTTATGTTAGACTCTTGCATATTGTGTGTGCCACTTACCTCATTAGTCAATGTTAGTAAATTTGGTGTTTTGGAAATAAAGGATTTTTTTCATTTCATTTCTGTATTATCTTGTATTAGTCGTATAAAACCGGAAGTTAAGTACATTTAAAAATAATTCTTTTATTTATATCATACATACTAACTTTTTATATATCAAATAGACCGCTTTTAGATAAACTAAATAAACAATCAAATAACTAAATAAAAGCAGAATTAAAAAGTGTAATACAACAAAATAAGAGTAACAAGTTTGTTTTAACGGAGTATATTGTGCTAGGACCATCATAAGTTTTATATTAAAAACTAAATTTGAAAGTTTCTGAGATTTAGTAAAATAATCTAAATTTGTTAAACGTTTTATGAGGGCCTAGGTTTACCGTTTTGATAAGTTATTTGATTTGGAATACATTTTAAAGAAATCTTCTTAATAAAACTCTAACACTGACTGACTTATATTATCTTATATTGTACATCCTAATCAGTGCTTCTTTACAATTTAATTCCAACCCCATGAACAATTTAGTTTCTGCCAGTCCAGAACTTAATGATAACCGTGTTTTAATTTTAATTTGTTTGAAATTAAATATTGATTGTAAATTTATGTTTTTGTGTTGTAGTAAAGCCCCGTTTTCATTAAACATTTACTTGAACAATGTTGTGATATAAGCTCAAAGCTGTTTTGAGCCTAGCTCAAAACATTGTTGAAGGCTGTTTCCATTCTCCCAACTCAGCTCAAAACATTGTTGGAGGCCATTTCCATTCTCCCAACTCGTGCCAAAAGATGTCCCGCGAAAAGCCATCTCCTCTCCACGCGCGGAGCGTACGGTGCATTACTACATACGTTCGTGTGTAGCCCACTTGTGTTGCTACACAAGTATGTTAGTACAATGTAACGCAAAAACTGTTACAGCGTTTGTTAAAACATAACCGTTTTACCGTTTTACCGTTTTACAAAAAATATGATTTGTACATACATTGTTTTATAATAAACTATCCTTGTAATTTTTCATGTCAAACCCAATAGAACTTGTATAGGTCCTAATTTAAAATAATCATCAACATGTGCTGACTATAGCCAAGTTAAGAGTCTTCATCACCGGAAGTTGCCGGATGCCATATTGGTGTTTTGTTCCATAAGCCCAATGTTAACTTTGTGACTCCGTTACGCCTCACCTGATCGTCACAAACAATTAATTTTGCTGTCATATTAAAGGTTTCGTCGTCCTCTAGGGAAATACAGTAGTCGAATTTGGATTTTTTTACAAATTAATGATAACATGTACAGTGTTTCAGTTCAAAATTAAAATATTTATTATGAAACCATGATACCCATATTAAGGAATTCGACACTGTATTTCCCTAGAGGACGACGAAACCTTTAGTTTGACACCAAAATTAATTGTATGTGACAATCAGGTGAGGAGTAATTGAGGCACAAAGTTAACATTGGCCTTATGGGACAAAACTACAAGGTGGCGTCCAGCAACTTCCGGTGATGAAGACTCTTAAGTATTTATCTTTCACTTTGATCAATAAATTACAAGGAGAGTTTTATTTAAAATTTAGTGTGTCAGTATGTTTTGAGAAACCAAACTAATTTAAGATTTTGTTTGCTGGTATAGGCCTACTTATAACTTCTTACACACTTAAATAAGGCAAAATAAAAAACTATTAACAATTAGAGGTCGAAATTTTAAGCCAATTATTTAGTTTATAAATCTGATGGAGATGAACTGTTAAAAGCAATTTTGGTTTATTGAAAACGCTTGATTAGTTATATCACATTTGTATTTAACATTTATAGAAAACTGGTTCATTTCAAACTAATTAGAAGTTAAAAAATATAGCAAACTTACAGTAAATCAATAGAATATATACAGTTTACTGTGCTTAACCTTTTTAAAATGCATATGTAGAAGTTTTTAATTATTAAAAAGATATTTGTCCAACTACTGTCCAACAGGATGAGAACAATAGTCCTACAACCTGTTGTATAAATTAATTGTACGGCATAGTAATGTCCCAAGTCCCAAACGAAACCACGTGTTGTCGACGGAAAGGACGCGGCGCCGGCGACCAATGGCGCGACGGGTGCGAGGTGGCGAGGCGTCGCGTCGGCTGCTACCGCTCACCGCGCATGCGCGAACCCTGCTCACAACTCACAACAGTGTTGGGTGTTGGGACACCGTTTCCATTATGTTTTGAGCTCTCCTCAAAACTTTGTTGTCAGCTACATCGGCTCAAAACACATTTTGTAGGCCAATAAAGTTCAAAACAGCTTGCGAGCGTTTCCATTAAACATTTTACTTAAACTTTGTTTTGAGCAGAAACTGTTAAGCCCCGTTTCCATTAAACATTTTCTTGAACAATGTTTTGAGCTAAGCTCAAAGCTGTTTTGAGCTTAGTTCAAAACTTTGTTAGAGGCTGTTTCCATTCTCCCAACTCAGCTAAAAACATTGTTAGTGGCTGTTTCCATTCTCCCAACTCAGCTAAAAACATTGTTAGAGGCTGTTTCCATTCTCCCAACTCAGCTAAAAACATTGTTAGAGGCTGTTTCCATTCTCCCAACTCAGCTAAAAACATTGTTAGAGGCTGTTTCCATTCTCCCAACTCAGCTAAAAACATTGTTAGAGGCTGTTTCCATTCTCCCAACTCAGCTAAAAACATTGTTAGAGGCTGTTTCCATTCTCCCAACTCAGCTAAAAACATTGTTAGAGGCTGTTTCCATTCTCCCAACTCATGCCAACATTTCCCGCGAAAAGCCATATTTCGAATGGAAACTGGGCTTTACAAATTATATTGCGACTGAAATAGGCCAATTGGATTGTTACTTCTTCTGATACCTTAAGATCGATAAAACAAGGGAGTTCTGGAAACAGTTCTGCCGTTGTTGTGAGTTTGTGGAGTGTGTTTCTGGCAGGCCGCTCACGTTCCAAGTTGGGAACCTACAAAGAGTTTCAAAATCAAATGTCCCCTTTCTTTGTCTCCTCTCCAAGCAAACGTAAATACCTTAATTGAGTATATTATTAAGTTAATTTTCTTTTAGGTTTTTTTATCTTCTCCCTTGCAAAATCCCGCGTTTAAGTCGGTATTAGCGACCTATAATATATAGCATATTTTAATATCCGTAATGGTAGAAGGAAAGAGCTTTATAAAATTATATTCATCAGCAAAAAACTATAGGGGGGATAGCCTCCGCAAAATATAATTTTAAATATTTATCAATATTTGGTTTCCGTCACACCGCCCCCTGGCGGAAGGTCCGTGCTTGTTACAGCTAAAGTATGTAATATTGTTGACACAAAGGCCGGTGAAATTTCATAATTTTCATTATATCTTTGCTTCAAAGCATGTTTTATGGGCGTTGTGGAATTTATTAAACTATAGCAGCCTATTTGAACTTATTTTTATTTATTTATTGTTCACCGTAAACATCTTGTAGTTGGAAAAAATAAATTCTATTAGTATTTATCTAATTTTATTTTATTAATTTCAATAGTACAAACTTCTTACACGGTATGAAATTAGACAGCATTTCGGTAACATCAAAACTGGTATGGTCTTATTAGTTTTAATGGAGAAAGTCTGATGTAAGATGTCTGCTGGGAGTTTGCCCTCAAACTCATTGGAAGCTTGCCCTAAGGTATGAAGGTGTAATTCTCGTGCCGGCAGTTTATGTTGTCAGTTGTATTAAGCACGTTTGTTTCGTTTCACTTGCACGTGCCTCTCGCCTGCATAAACGAAAGCCGTCCAACAGCAGCAACTCATGGCTGTCGGCAAGTGCTTCCTGAATTTTAAATTAATTAAATCTAAAGATTGGGTTTAGCTCATATTTTCACCCCAATTTATTTACAACTGATTTGACATTGGGAAAACGCTTTTAATTTTTTTATTGAATTATGTCTTGTTTACAGTATTTCTATAGCAAAGAAGTAAGACCGCACGAGGCCTCCTCCTCATGATCCGAATGTAATACGAATGTAAAACGAATGTAATACAATGAACATACTACACGATCTGAGAGTGATTGTCGTGAACACTTTACAAAACCAGCTTTATTTTATATCAATAGGAATTTTTAACTTAATGGAGGAAATTGTCAGTGAGTAATTAGTTCTAATGTCTTAATTAGACATGCCAACAGCAACAGCAGAAGAAAGGGAGGTATGTAGATGCACTGTGGGAGGGGGTGACTGATGGCTGGCTGCTGCTGACAGCGGCCCTGATGGCTCGTTTTGGGCCTTTGTAAAATATAAATCTTTTGTTTTATTGTGTATACAAATTAAATCCAAAAGTGGTGGTGGATTCTCCACTAAAGGATTTGTTATGCAAAAACGTATGCGAATTTAAACTGTTTTGATAATTATAATTTAAACTAACTACTGAACTACAAGATATCATATAAAGTTAATCAGTTAAGAAGCTATATTTCCTGACGGCGAATATTGCGCCTCATTCTCCTGACTATTGCAGCACATTGCGATGGTTGTAAATGTGACGAAGAGCATCAAGATAAGTTTGAGATTGAACGAATTACTTGCTACCGGGCACGAATGCTGGGGGGTTCGCATCATTGCATCACGTGTTTGAGGAAAAAATCATCGAAACAAAAATTAACTTTCGTTACCTAATTAAATGTGATTTTTCAAACTTAGCACTATCAACCAACAATGTATGCTTTTACACAGTGTAAACTATCCTAAAACGCACCTCCAATGCGATAACACCATGGAGGTAGTATAAAGATAGTAATGATTCCTCCATGGTTGACACACCCTACACTGCAGATTACGAAAACTCGGGAAACTAAAGTGTTTGTATTCAGCAAAACTATTCCCAAGCGCCGCGTCCGCCGCCGGTCCTCCCGGTGTAATTATCTTATCAGCAGCTCACACCTGCAGACGGCCGCCGGAAACGGGATGTTTCAACAGATAATAAAATTTAAAACTAGTATATACTCGGAAAATAAAGCTAAAATGTAAATTTTTATTTGTATTATATATTAGTATTTTATTAAAACATAATAAACAAATCTTGTGTTTTGAAATTTCTTATTATATTTTACTTTCATTTAATTTATGTACAGTATTTACAATGATACAATGCAAATATTGGGAGCCACAGAGTCATATATATATATATATATATATATATATATCCAATTACATTGTAGCATATTTTCAATAAATGCGAACTATCAGCAGCATACATATGGTAATTTACAATAAATCGATTATTGTCATGAGCTCAAAAAATAATGACTCTTCTTCAAACCGCTCCACACGTATTTTATTTATTATAGGATTTTAAACAAAAACCCAACACTTTACGCAGGCATTTCCCGTTTAAAAACGTGAACTGTATAGTTGAACTCTAATTTTAACATCAATTTGGATTAAATTACAACTACAATTTCCTGTGCGCAGCTTGCGCATCCCGTTTTAACAATGCCAGTACAGACTGGCATTGTTTAAACTTTGTATTGTTGTATCTAACTACAGAGTTAGATACAATCATTATAATAGCTGTTTATTTAATTGAATTAAATAAGAATTATATAAGAAAAGACACATGTGACATAAACCAGATAAAACTATCCTCCGTATGAATAACATGGGGACATGGAAGTTCCGTGAGGCAGAGCCCTGAGGCCTAAATCGAAAATCTAAAGCCAGTTTGCACATCTGCAAACCTAGACGCGCGTGTTAGCTACAGCACAAATATGTTTATGTGGGGGTAAATCTTAAAATAACTATACCCCCGTAGCAGCAAACCTACGGACTCAGCGAATTTCCAATGCATATATATGTATCTTAATACTACATAAAGCCACATACCAAGTTACATCAATATACATTCATAAATAAACGATTTATGACATTTTAATTATTCTCCATAAGAATGGCATGGGGACGAGAAAGCAGGTTTGCAGCAACAAGTAACACATAAAATGGGTTTTCATGCAAATACCAATATAACTCAACTAGGTGAAGCCACATACCAAGTTTCATAATTACACATTCATAAATAAGCGATATATACCATTTTGCTTATTCACCATAAGAATTACATGGGGGATGAGTACGCAGATTGGCTGCAGAAAGGAACACAATAAATGGGTTGTTATGCAAATAGCAATACAACTAAACAAGGTGAAGCCACATACCAAGTTTTTTTTTAGCGAATTTCCCCTATAGGGAAGAAGCTATTACCGTAGGTGGCATGGTAAGACTTAAGCCCGAGACCATGATTACATTTTGTTTTGAGGTCCCCAGATGCCAAAAACACTATTCGTTCAAACTTATATATATATGTATATATGTATGTGTGTGTGTGTGTGTGTGTGTGTGTGTGTGTGTGTGTGTGTGTGTGTGTGTGTGTGTGTGTGTGTGTGTGTGTGTGTGTGTGTGTGTGTGTGTGTGTGTGTGTCCGTTAACACGATAACTTGAGAAACTAGTAAACATACTAGACAATTATTATTATTATTAACACTTTACGCAGACATTTCCCGTTTAAAAATGTGAACTGTATAGTTAAACTCTAATTTTACCATCAATTTGGATTAAATTACAACAATGCGATAACACCATGGAGGTAGTATAAAGGTAGTAATGATTCCTCCACTGTTGGCACACCCTATACTGCAGATTATGAAAACTTGGGAAACTATAAAATATAAATCTTATATCATAAATGTATGCTTGGTGGTATTGGGTTTGATGTAATTTTTGTAAACTTTACAAAATATGTTTCCTTTATTTTGACTTATCGGATGTTTTTTGAGTAAAAAACCTCCGATTTTGATGAAATTTGGCTCAAATATGTAAAATGGCATTCATGACTTTAAGTTCAAAAACCATAAAATCGGACCATGGGAAGGGAGGTTTACAGGGGTTTTAAATTTTCCAAAAATCAGTTTTTTGCATTTTTCACCCTAACATTTAAAAAAAACTTAATTTTGGTTTGACCATGTTATAGAACTTAAAAAACAAATAATATAGTATTTTAAATTATTAACCTAGGTTCAGTGGTTGCCGAGAAAATCCATAAAAACCTACTCATAAAATCTCCCATGTTAATCTTATGGGAAAAAGGTTGTTGGCTTTTCCTCATTTTAATTTAATGTAAACTTCACATTTGCTTTTACCAAACTGTTCAGTTCCACAAAAAAATCATTTTGGTGTTAAAATTGTGATTCTACGCCCAACCGTTGCAGAGATATTCAAAGTGCTAAACACAGTACGTTGTCCAAAGTTATCCTTATGGAGAATAAATAAAATTTGATATCTCGATTATTTATAAACGTATCTTGATGATACTTGGTATGTGGCTTCACCGAGTACTGGTATATTGATATTTCCACAAAAAATTGATTTTTTTTTATTATCCTCTTAGCAACAAACCTGCATTCTCATCCCTAATGTTATTCTTATGGAGAATACGGAAAGCTTTATATCTCCCTTAATTATGAACATAAATCATTAAAACTTGGTATATAGCTTCACCTGGTTGAGTTATATTAATAATTGCAAAAAACCCGCATTTTTATCTTCCTAGTTGCAGCAAACCTGCATTCTCAGCCCTAATGTTATTCTTATAGAGAATAAATAAAATGCTATATATCACTTATTTATTTAAGTATTTTTATGAAACTTGGTAAGTGGCTTTATGTGGTAGTAAGAAATATATTCATTCATAGGAAATTCGCTGAGTACGCAGGTTTGCTGCGACGGCGGTATATTTATCCTTGTTGTAGCAAACCTGCTTTCTCAGGCCCCATTTTATTCTTATGGAGAATAACTAGAATGTTATATAGCGCTTATTAATGATTCAATATTGATGAAACTTGGTATGTGGCTTCGCCTAGTTGAATTCTATTTATATTTGCATAAAAACTAATTGTTTGTGTTCCTTGTTCCAGCAAACCTGCGTACTCATTACCAATGTTATTCTTATAGAGAATAATTAAAATCGCTTATGTGAATACATTTTTATGAAACTTGGTATGCGGCTTTATGTGGTATTAAGACATATATTATGCAATGTAAATTCGCTGAGTACGCAGGTTTGCTGCGACGGGGGATTTAATTTATGTACGTAACTAAGGGAGACATTACATTTTACTTATTCTGCATAATAATAACAAGGGGGCTATGTATGCAGGTTTGCTGCTACGGTAATCATCGGAAATATTGCTTTTTTTGTGCAAATAACAATAGAACATAACCAGATGAAGCAGTATACCAAGTTTCATTAGTATACGCTCATAAATAAGGGAGATATAAAATTGTTCTTATTCTCCATAAGAATAACATTGGACAACGTATTGTGTTTAGCACTTTCAATATCTCTGGAACCAATTGACGTAGAGAAATGATCAAAACGCCAAATTGTGTGTTTTTAAAGCTGAATCCAATGGTGAAAACTAAAGTTTGTCTTTTTAAATATTACATGTAAAAACTTAAAAAAAAAACATTTTTGGGGTACAAAACCCCCCCAAAATACCACTTCGGATGGGTCTGGTTTTCGAACTTAAGGTCATAAATGTTGCTTTACACGCTTGTACCAAATTTTATCTAAATCGGACCTTTTTACGAGAGTTATCGTGCTCACGGACACACACACACACACACACACACACACACACACACACACACACACACACACACACACACACACACACACACACACACACACACACATACACATATATATATATATATATAAATATATATTTAAAGAAGAAAATCTATACAAATTGTGGGGTACGCCATGCTGTCTGTAACTGTATAAATAGTATCTAAAACAGCACATATATAGTTTCGAACGAATGGTGTTTTTGGGGTCTGGGGACCCGGGCCTAGGTCTTACCATGCCGACTACGGTAATAGCTTCTTCCCTATAGGGGAAATTCGCTAAAAACCCTTATTGTTTATAAAGTTTGCGTGTAGCGTATTAATAATATAGATAGATAGATTATTTCCCGACTTCATGGCCAGTTGGGTGATCCCTTAGTTACAGAAATACTAACTCCTTACGTAGAATTTGTTTTTTCATTAATAGCAGCACATATTGTTGTTGTATACTCGCTTAACTCATAGCGTATGGACAACACTATGGATTGGAGAGAAAAGATTGATAGAAATATATTAGTCTTATTGACTTTCAAATTTTAATTTAATCATCTTTAAAGTGCTTTTACTGAAATGATTTTAATCGAAATATCATTGATTGCAGTTAAATCTCTGTAAATGTTTTATTACGGTAATATTTGATAAAATACACATTCTTACTAAAATATAATAACGTGACGTCGCGTCGCGTCATTCGGAAAGCTTACAATTTAATTTGCTCATGGACTTAATTGCAACCTGGCGCTATAATTAACCTTAAAAACTGTCAGAAAAAACGCTAGTTTAGTGCAAATACAAATACAAATATAAAATACTGAATATACAAATTTCTGTCTTACAAGAAAAATGAAAGGGAAGGAATGTTTCCGTTGGAGTTTGACTGCCACTTTTCCGTCTCATTCCACCAGGAAAATCAACCCTCGACTCTGTCACTTCCAACATCTTATTACGTGCTCTGTCTACTGGACATAAGTATTACCGAAGCACAACGAATATCAATTATACCGAGATGTTCTTAGTAGTATCTATACAAATTTATTAAAACTGAATGATTTACAAAATTTAAATTTGTTTAAATGTGCAAAGTAAAATATATAGGGGAAATGTAATACCGGGACTTATTACACGTGATCCTGCTTACGACTTTACTAGTTCCTGAAAACGTATGGACTGTTAATATGTCCTCCTGTTAGTATGGAAGAATTATTTTAATTTTTTAAATAAGGCAAAATAACCTACTCTATAAAAAGAGCTTATAGGGCACGAATTTATTATTTATATCCACTGTAGAGAAAAGCAAGAGAGCAAAGGTAATGGGTTCAAATTAATAACGAGTTCGCACGCAGCACGCTGACGTGTGGGAAGTGAATTTCCACATAAACCGTATAAAACTCAAAATCAGTGTAAAAACCTACATTTATGCCAATTTTTATTGAAATCTGAAAACATTGATTTTTCGCTGTTCTGATGCTCCTTCATTTACCTGCAAAGCTGGAAATACATTTTTGCGCATTATAATGTTAGGAGAAGGTCCAGGCAGGCTTGCAAGTAGGCGTGAATTGTGGGGATGATAAAAGTACTCTAACAAAGGAATTACAGGCTTTTCTAGTGTAAAACCCCCATAAGACAACGTACTGTGTTTAGTCGAAACACATTTTCTTTAATGAATCGGTAAATATTTATGCTAGAATGACGAGAGAGGGCATAACAACTTTCGCCTCACTAATTCCCATCTTTTTACATGCATTAATTTTGCATCCGGGGCTTTTCTGACCCTTTTTGGGCCCAAAAACTCGAAATTTGAAAGATTAATCCCCAAAAAAGGGGTTTAGAGTTTTCCGATTGTTTTGCCCAACGAACTTGTCCAACTGATTACAGAAAGGAACGTCCCTACCAAATTTGAAGTAGATCGGACAAAAAATGTGACCGCTAGAGTGCAAACACATATATATATATATAAATATACGTGTTATATACGTAAAACTTATATATGTCTATATATATATATATATGTCTATATATGTCTAGATATATATGTCTATATATATACATATATATATATATATACAATTTTGAACGACCCCCCAAAACGTGTTCAGGGGGTCACGTTAGGAACTTCTATGGTGGTCCCGGGATTAAGTTTCACCGTGCAGGTCATGCTATAGTTCACTTTCCAAAGGAAATTCACTAATAATGATTGATGTTAACTTAACTCTCTTGCCTTGTTGAAAAAGGTTATCGAGCAAAGTGATGGAAAGGGTTGCAGTTAAAATGTTAATAATACTACCAAATTGAGGTCAAACAATCATTCTAAGTTGTTACATGTTTTGTAAATACAGCACCTACAACTGTAACTTATAACTGTAAATTCTACAGTTACTAGCTCATTATGCTGTAGACCACCAAGCAATCAGTAAAGCGTAAGTTAAAAACAGTGATTGAATCGTTAGTTTCCGGTTAATTCACACGTTTTGAAACGTATTCTTGAGTGGCACATAAGACTGTAATAATGCAGTTTCAGAAGTTTTTAGAATTTCATAACAACAGTTGATCATTAATAATAAACTAAAACTACTTTGAGCATTGACTATACACTTGTAGTATACATTCATTGACAAGTGTATAGTCAATGCTTTGAGTGATGTCGATTGCTCTTGTAGTCAGTCAATTGTTGATTGTCAACTGTCAACAGCAAAATCTTTTGTGGCGAAAAACAATAAGATAATTGTGACGAAATAAGGAATTCAAATGAAAATTGGACTGATAAAATCCCAATTACTCCATTGTTTTTGCTTTACCAGTTCAACAAATAAGCGGGTTCCATTTAACTCTAACGGGCATAGAAATCCCAGAACATGTTTCTCACTCTGGCTAATAAATTTACATAGATGGACGGTACATGATAAATGTATTTCTCGACGCCCAAACATGAGTCTAATACATTTTTGTTATTACGACTACATTAATGAACTTAAATAGGTACTGTATTTTGAAAACTTGGTTTGCACTAATAAATGTGTGTAACACTTATTAGTGTGACGATGGTAATTTATTTAGCCTTATATGGCTTATTTTGGAGCTTGAAATTATTCAAGATTGATATCGATAAATTTGTTCATCTCTCTATGTCCCCACATAAGTATTGTATAATTGTATTCAATTCAATAAATCTTGATTCATTTATACACATAGAGTGTACAAGAATAGTGCCAACATACGTATAAATGTTTTCCATACGTATGTATTAATATACATTTAAACCATTTTCAAATTTCTACACATATAGCCAATTATACAGTTAAAAGTTACTCATAATATTCATTATACCTATTACTACAAAAAACCTACTGTGAATGCAAGTACAACAACTAAAACTTATCATGTGCTTTTAAATTTTGGTTTAAAACATTTATATAGTTTTCCTTCTATAATATTGATATGTAAATATTTTAAGAAGATTTCTCCTTATGTAATTTGTTTCTTATAATTCTGAAAACGCAGATAACCTGCTATTGTAGTATTTTTCCATTTAGTATTATTAGAAGAGTATAGTTCATTAGTTACGTAAAGTTGTTACAGTTAAAAATACATATATCCGTGTCTAACCCCTTTTGAACAAAATATGTTTTATAGTAAATCATCAAAGAAACTGCAGTAATGTGTCCAACCCGTTTTGAACAAAATATATTTTATAGTAAATCATCAAAGAAACTACAGTACTATTCGCTATCCATTTTAGCAAATATACCCTATAGGAAGAAGCTATTACCGTAGGTCTCATGGTAAGACTTAAGCCCGAGACCATGATAACTTTTCGTTTTGAGGCCCCCAGATGCCAAAAACACCATTGTTCAAATTCATATATATAGGTGGGTATATATGTGTCCGTAGGCACGATAACTTTCGTAAAAATGGTCCGATCTTGATGAAATTTGGTACAAACGTGTAAGGCAGGATCTATTTTCATGAGTTCGAGAACCAGACAGGTTTTGTACCCCAAAAATTGTTTTTGAACTTTTTACATGTAATTCTTTTTAAACCCAAACTTTTGTTTAGACCATTAAATTTAGCTTAAAAAACAAACAATTCGGTATTTTGAGCATCGCTCTATGTCAATTGGTTACCGAGATATTAAAAATGCTAAACTAAGTACGTTATCCAATGTTAATCTTATGGAGAATAAGTAAAATTTTATATCTCGCTTATTAATGAACAAATATTAATGAAACTTGGTATGTGGCTTCATATGGTTGTGGTCTATTCTTATTTGCACAAAAAACGATTTTTACCGATACTTCCTTAGCAGCAAACCTGCTTTCTCAGCCCCCATGTTATTCTTATGGAGAATGATTCAAATGTTACATATCGCTTATTCATGAATGAATATTGATACAACTTGGTATGTGGCTTCACCTAGTTGAAATGTATTGATATTTGCATCAAAATTGTGTCAGAGCAAATCCTACATACTCATCCCCAATATTCTTATGTAGAATAATTAAAATATCGCTTATTTGTTAATATATTTTTATGAATCTTGGTAAGCGGCTTTATGTAGTATTAAGACAAAAATGTGAATAGGAAATTCTCTGAGTACGTAGGTTTGCTGCGACGGGGGTATTTTCTATATGGCAACAACAGCAATTACTTTTAACCTACTAATGGCATTTTAAATTGCTGAGTGTACGCTATAGATAGATATGGCCCTTTGGCGATGTTGTTTTGAATCTTGGAATTAAAACGTAATTCATTCTGGAAATGGTCAGTTATATTTGCCTAGTGGTATCCTAATCCCCCCCCCCACACTCAGCCTCTCGCGTGCCTCATCACGTTCATGCTCACATTTTGATGATGATTACATAAAAATGTAGCAACTGCAATTACAACCGCCATTACGGTGATTTACTGTGCAACTGGCTGGGCAATAAAAACCAAACACTTCAGACACGTGACCTGAACAGTAAACGTTCATGTTTTTTCAATAACATTAAATTAATTGATGACTCTATTTTATACGAAATTCTTCATTTGACTACCATGTAAATTTAATGTTGATTTATTGGTATGTAGATTAACACGATAGAATAATTTATTTTAGGGAGACTAAAAATAACTTATTCTGGCCCATTCTAAACAATAATTACAGGTGAACCTCGACAGTCCGAATGCCCTTCAGCCACCTTCATTTGGTCTATTTATAGGTTTTTATGTTTTGACAACGCATCCAGGTCAGTGCACTTTCAGTTTGGCAGTTGCAGAGAAAAGTACAATACTGTACTATTTTATGAGACTTTTATAAGTTAAGTATTTCATTCCAGTGTCTTTCGTTTAATATGTATCATCATTTACATACAGCTCTTTGCTTTTTATATTGCATTTGTCACTTTTAAGTGATTTTGTATTTTGAAATTTTGTTATAATTACAATCTTTTTTACCGAGTTTGTGGTATTTTTTAAAACTTCTTCACATTTTCCGATCGCCATAATCCGAACATTTTCATCGTCCGAACGCCTTGAGCAAACAGACATGCGGATTAACGAGGTTTGCTTTGTGACCATATAATAAAAGTTCGCGCCAAATATGGGTTAATCGATTAATGTTGCTGGGCGAAACAGCATTCCTGAACTGGACAGGCTGCGGAAGCATTCCGATTGTTTTGGTGATGGAAAATAAGGCTCTAAACTCAATTTAATCAGATGTTAGTCATGTGTTAGTCAGTGACTTGTAAACCTCTCAGAAACCTCCATTAAACATAATATTTAAAAACGTAACAAAAAACTGGATGGCGGTTAACTCCTACGCCGTAATTACTTATGATGTTGCACATCTTATTTTCTGAGACTGTTAGGATAATTTTTCTAGACGATAATTTCAACCCACGCCTGTTACGACACTAGATGATGTGTGGACGGGAGGAGTTACTAAAGCAGCGTTGGTCGCCGATTGAGGGGTAGGTCTACTTCTCACCCTTGTCTAGGGGCAGATTGAATCGTCTGCTGCGGAGCCCCGGACCATGGTCTTGATTGAATTTGTTCATTCTTCTTCTTTTATTGCCAGCTGAAGTGGTAATGAAACGTTTTATTTATTGCCGTCCTTCTTGCCAGCTGAATGGTTAGATTTTTCAATCTGACGGGGCTTTTCCTACATAAAACGTATTTTTACAACAAATATGTCAGATCTAAGAGCTGGAAACTGTTATTTAAACTAAACTACATATTCTATTTTACTGTACATAACACATACCAATAAAGGACAAAATAGAGTCAAGAAAATTACATTGTGTACAGCTTTTACATAAATGGGGATCAGTAATGTTGCCAGTAACATTGGCAAAGTCTCTGGGCCTCATTACTAAGCGATCACACCGTGGCTCTTGGGTAGCAGTGGATGTGTTAGTTTTATTTATTGTATATTCCTTCCAGCCATAAAAATGTCACATTAAATCCTAATTCTCTATGAATATCACCTCATGACTGTTATAAGGTTTAAAATAACAACTGGAATATCAACCAAATTCAATTCTTTACAAAATTGTAAGAGGTATTTTAACTTGATCATGTTAATAGCCCAAATTATATGGAGTTTACAGATACATTTATTAATAGTTTTACTTCTGATAAACTGTCTTAAATTACTGCCTTTTAAATGTTTGACATACTAGCAAAATGACGAGTTTTCATCCATATCATGAATAGTTGGATGTGCATGAATACATTAATATAAATAAACGGTATCAGGAAACTGACACATACTTTCTCCCTTTTAGCCAAACTTTAATGACAAAAATATTTGTTATTTACTAAATATAGAATATGAAGTATAGATAAATGTACAGAAAATTGTCTAAAATAGTTGTTTTCAGAAATATCCACCCAAATCCCTTTTTGGGAGGCACTATAGAGTCCGTTGCTACACACAGTGGTTTTGAGAGGGGAAATGCCCCCTTGCCCCCCCATGGTTAAATAGCAACACATTTTAATCTGTTGGTCAATGCTAACTTGACCTGCATATCAAATTTTAATGAAATTGATCAGTAAATAAGAGAGAAATAGTTATTTTTGTATTCCCCATAAGAATAACATTGGACAACGTACTGTGTTTACCGCTAAATGAAAATTTCAATTTTATCCGCAACTAGCAATCGTAGAATAGTAATTTAAAATACTAATTTATTTAGTTTTTTGAGCTCTTTTTAATGGTGAATAGTAATATTTTTTAACATTTATGATTTTTTATGAAAAATCCAAAAAACTGAATTTTTGATTTTTTAAGTCCTGTAATTTCTGAACCCGCATTTTTGCAGAAATGCGGGTAGTGTCATTTTGTTGGAAACCTAAATTTCTACAAACCACGAAAGTTTAATCAAAATCGTTAGAGCCGTTTTTGAGAAATTTGGATTTTTCATGTTTTTTGGCGGTTTTTGGGGGATAATTACCCTTAAAAATCAAAAATTCAAAAAAATAAAAAAACTCCTGAAGATATCGTGGATTAGTACCTACATACCAAATTTCATAAAAATCGGCCCATAGGTTAGGGCTCTAGCTCTGTACACATCCACACAGACACACACACACACACACACACACACACACACACGGACACACACACACACACACAGACAGACATCACGTAAAAACCACTTTTTTGGGTTCAGGGAGCACCAAAACGAATATTTCCACTAACAACTCAAATTCGAAAATTTTTACGAAAACAATACTTTCTCCATATACTATGTATAGGGGGAGAAAGTAAAAATCAATAATTTAAAAGTTTTATTTTTTGAAGTTGACTTGTGTGCAATACACGTATGGGCACTTCTTGTATGACATGAATTAAGTGTCAGCATTATATTTGTATATTTGACGTTTATTATGTTTTATAACTAACACGTCGTAGTAAGGTTATATCCATATGTGTTACGTCGGTAGGGGAGACGCGACTTCCTCCCCACCAACTTTCAATAAGTTCCTGTCACGTTGCCATTCGGCCGAAATCACGTGGTCCGATCATTATTTACGTCTGTTTTGACATAATTGACAACCGATCTTTAGCTGTCAACAAAAAATGCCGTTCGTTAAAATGATTTTTGTTGCTGTCTTTGGCTGTTTTTTTTGTCTCATTTGAGGCCAATAATGTGATTTAATCGCCATTTTATGCTGTTTTTACGGTGTTTGATCGTCATTTACAGCCGAGATTATGCGATTAAAAAGCCAGATTGTCGTTGTTGGCGATACATCTTGAATGAGCAGGAACATCTTGCTCGATTTAAATTTAAGTAAAGTATATAAAACAAAAAATTTGCAATAAACTGCATCGTTTTGGGGTAAAATAAACATTAATTAAATGTTGTTTGTTATCCCTCATTTTTTCATTAATGCATCAAATTGTTTATATAGAATTGTATAGTCGATGCCAGCCGTAAAGGCACAGTTCCCCAGGTAGAGCATCCCGTCCTAATATTTTGTTGACAAAACAGAGCTTTTGTAGGGAGCGGCCACCTGTCGCGACCGGCATCCCCTGTCTCTTCCCAAGAAATTCCATGTCCTACCAGAATTTGTAATAAATTGATCCATTAGGCCTACAGCCAAAAATGATGGCTCATTTTCGCCGTCTATAGTTGACGAATAACATAAAATTTGAATCACAGTTCTACGATGTCCCGTTATCGACATAACAGGTTACGGACTTATATTGCGGGGCATATCAGGGAAATCTGAATCCTGTTAAGTCGATACCGGGACACCGTAGAACTGTGATTCAAATTGTGTTTTATTCATCTACTATAGACGGAAAAAATGAGCCATAATTTTTGGCTGTAGGCCTAATGGATCAGCTTATTACAAATTTTAGTAGGGCACGGAATTTCATGGAAGAGAAGGAGGATGCCGGCCGCAACAATGTGGCCGCTCCCCGCCGCTCGCGACAAAAGCGCTGTTTTGTAAACAAAGATTAGGACGGGACGGTCTACCTGGGGAACTGTGCCTTTACGGCTGGCATCGACTATACAATTGTTTTGTTTAGTACTACATGAGAATGTCTTTTTTATAATTTCGATTGTTCGTTGTATGAGTATGAGTAGTGTTATGTCTTAAACTGAAATGCATTGTACTAGTAATTATTAGTGTTTATTTATTTATTAATTATCGTTGTTTGTTATGAGCTATTTATGTACCTTTAGTGAGCTTGAGTCTGAATTGCATGAAAATGGACTACCAGTGCATAATTGGATTATTTATATAGTGCTGTTTTTGTTGCCACTTTTATGCTGCGCTATGATTTTGTTTGTATTTAATTAATGTTTTATGCTACAATATTACTGGATTGTATATCTGTTTTGTAGCATTGAAATAAATAAATTGAAAGTATAAGCCGCACATCGGACATAGGGACTTATTGTCAGTGAACCGATGTGTAAATCCTCCTGCTTGGATTACAGAATATTTATCTGCATATAATGAGTTCCCGCAAGGCTGTGTCTACCGTCTCTAAGCCCAGGCATACATCTGACACTACAACGCGCAACGGCTGGGCTCGAGCTGTAGCGCCTGCAATATAATGATGCAATTTAGAATCAGTATGCGAATTGCCTATCTTATAACTCAGGAAACCTATTGGAAATATCTCAAAGTAAAATATTCTTTGTTTGTCTACAGTTTAAAAAAATCATTTTACTTAAGTTAATGCTACCATAACGTTTTTTGTAGCCTCACTTAAATATAGAGTTAATAACACTGAAAAAAATTTAAAGTAAAACAAACCCAAGCCCTGAAACTGTATATTGAGTTTGCTATAAAAACAATTTTTGAATATCTACTGAAAAACTTTCAAAGAAAGATTAAATTTGAAATAGCATTTGTTGCTTTCATCTGTTGAGTATCTTAAAACCATCGGCAAATGCCACTTAGTGTTTTATTGTAGGACTCCTACAGGCCATTGTACTGTACAGTATTCATTTACGATATTTCTTTAAGACTAATTACTAGTAAAATAAAAATAACTTAACCATGCAATTTTATTAAGTTACGGATAAACAACTAATGGTTTATGTTTATGATATTTGTGAGAACAAATTTGTAAACAAAATATTTTACTTTTTCTGATTTTGTATCTTAACTTATGGAAAGTTGGAACGAACTAGATATTTATAAATGTTGAACAATAACTCAAAAGATTTTACTAAGAAGTCGGCTGAATTTTTACTTGTGGTAGTCAGTAGTAAGCCTACATGACATTATCAAATTATTAGATGACACAAAATACTATAATCCAACAATTTGATGAATGATCACATTACTTTTATTTTGTAATACTGCATAAGGTATTCCTCTAAGTGAAAATCAAAACCTGAACACTGTATGTAGTTAAAATATGTTTAAACAATGTCAAATATATTGACCTACAACAGTATAGTGGTTGCATTACATCCTACGAACAACACCATTTGTTCACCACTTTGCTTATCCCTTATACCTTCTCACTTGGGAGTAAACATAATACCACCACATCTGTTCTGTAAGCCATAACATTAAGGATAAGAGTGAGAAAGTATCAGGATATGCTGTACTGAGTAAAAGAATTGTAATATATGCATTCCCTCTATTTTCTCGCTCCATTATAAATTAAGTTTCACAGTAAGCTAGTAAAGGTTAAATTAATAACATTGAGATTTCTTAACTTAAGACCAGATATACGAAATAAACTAATTTAAAGTTTGTGTTGAGAAAGAATAGTGAGACATAGTTTTTGTCCAGATTTCTGGCCAACCGGAACATCCCACAAAGCTCTAAAAAGTCTGGGGGCAGGAATAGACTGATGTTTACTCTGAAGTCCTCTGGTTGAGAGCTATGTTCCTACTCAGTTTCAGCTCAAAATATTTATTAAGTACTGATACAATTTGGCATAAAAGTCCAGTAGGGCAGAGCCCTATGAAAATTTGGTATACCCAGCTTTATTGCACATCTATCCACGTCATAAAATGAACATAAGTGGAACCACCATGCAAAATTTTAGGTTCACAGATATTGTCATTTTTGAGACACTGTGATACTGTGAATAAGTCAGTCCACTCATAGTGATTGAGCGGTATTTGGCATGTTCAGAAAGGCCTATAGGTAACAGATGTGCACCTTATATGTGTCTGTTATTTACTACCAATATTTATCAAACGCTTTAATCAAGCAATACAACAGCTGTTTTATTTTTATAATATGTAACATCTGTATGCTATCACCTGGTCAAATAAATTGATTGCCTGTAAGAATAACAAGGTAACTTTGACGACCCGTTTCGTAGAGCCCAACAGTAAAATCGGTATCAAAACCCTTTACTTTTCCTATTTTAGACCTCTAATGAATCAGTGTAAGTTACCAAACTTCATCTCTCCAGCTTACTGGGAAGTTATACATAGATGTATAAAGATCAAGGGTGTTTTTGTCAGTAAACCTTGAGCCATAATTGTGAAGATTACCTTTTCCCATAATGCGAAAACCAAGGGTGGATCTAGGATCTTTTGGCGGGGGGGGGGAGGTTAATTTGTACCCCAACCCAAATCGTATCTAAGCAGAACCTACGAAAACTAACTGTCCTGCATACAGTTCTGGTCGTGTTCCTATTAAAAGCAACTGCACAAGCCCGAACACTCACCCGCCATTTCTGCTTTTACGACACAAAAATAATTGTTATGCGTATGGCAAAGATTTATACATGTTAGTTACCATTTCACTTACAATTTTTGTTGTTGCACAACACACAGAGATTTTTGTCACTAGCCACAATTCTAATCTGTATTTAATAAAAACCATAAAGAATTGAGCTCACGATTTTGTTGATGAGTGTTGTCTCCAGTATTATAAAATTCATTAAACTTGCCTACCCAAAGAGGTTAAAAATATATCTAGAGGTCTCGGTTGGGGGAAAAAAGTGAAGCCTACAACGTCGACTGCCATTTTCCTCAAGTAACCAATCAAATCTGATTGGTTAATCACTGATTAAAATGTACAACCTGTTGAACTTCACAGGTTAAGGGTGCGCCGTACCTGCCTTCTGCACGCTCAAGTAAGGGGTTTGCATCTCCCTCATTGTAGGCTAAATTGTTAACCAATTAAAAATAATTTGATGTTATTTAATTCAATAAATGTTCATCTAGAGATCATACGATTTAAAAATCTTGATTTTAATTCAAAATAAGTGGTAGGCCATTAGTAATGTTCTCAAATTAAGCGTTTTTCTAAAGATTCCTAACGTATGGAGAAAAATTATTTTGGAGAAAAGGAACCGTATGATCCCTTGATTGGAATCTGAAAAGTGTGAAACTGCAAATAGTTTGGTAGAAATCTGTAAAATAGCAGTGCGATCGAGGAGAACAAAATGGTCTTCAAGCGTAAATATGCATGGCCCTGCTTGTTGGCGGCGCCGGCACGGCGCTAAACAACAATGAATTCAATCTGGGTAGGGCGCACCCTTAAATGATTGTTAGCTGACTGTCATTTAGATTTGATTAGTTACCATGGTAAATGGGAACAGAGTTGATAGATGAGCAAATTACGGTTGACCATAGGCTGCACTACTTTCACGCGAAATGAGACCTCTAGATATATCTAACCTTGTTGTCTCTTACCAAAATCTATCTATATTAATAAAATAATTGTTTGATTTTTTTTGTGATTTTCGACCCCTAAAACTATTACTTTGTATCCATCAAATGAAAATCTCTTACCCTTCAGATGTGCCAAATGGGGATTTGAAAAACCTCCACCTTCAGTGTTTCGCTTCATATGCTTTTAAAGTTAATCTTATGTATCGGTAGTTATTGTGATAGCGCTTACGGACCATTTGTTCAAATTTTTATCTATGTATATATATATTAGCAAATTTCCCCTATAGGGAAGAAGCTATTACCGTAGGTCTCATGGTAAGACTTAAGCCCGAGACCATGATAACTTTTCATTTTGAGGTCCCCAGATGCCAAAAACACCATTCGTTCAAATTTTTAGCGAATTTCCCCTATAGGGAAGAAGCTATTACCGTAGGTCTCATGGTAAGACTTAAGCCCGAGACCATGATAACTTTTCATTTTGAGGTCCCCAGATGCAAAAAACACCATTCGTTCAAATTTATATATATATGTATATATATATATATATATATATGTGTGTGTGTCCGTAAGCACGATAACTCTCGTAAAAAAGGTCCGATTTAATGAAATTTGGTACAAATGTGTAAAGTACCATTTATTTGAACGAGTTCGAAAACCAGGTGAATCGCACCATCCGAAGGGGGGTTTTTGGGGGGGTTTTGTACCCCAAAAATGTTTTTTTTGGGGTTTTCACATGTAATTTTAATTTAAATCAAATTTTAATTTATACCATTATATTCAGCTTAAAAAAAAAACAATTTGGTACTTTGATCATTGCTCTACGTCAATTGGTTACCGAGATATTGAAAGTGCTAAACACAGTACGTTGTCTAATGTTATTCTTATGGAGAAAAAGAAAAATTGTATATCTCGCTTATTTATGAACATAAACTGGCGAAATTTGGTATATGGCTTGATCTGGTTGTGGTTTATTGTTGTTTGCACAAAAAAACTATTTTTCGCCTATGGTTCCTGTAGCAGCAAACCTAGGTACTTGATCCCCATGTTATTCTTATGGAAAATACTTAAAATGTTATATATCGCTTATTTATGAATGTATATGGATGAAACTTGGTATGTGACTTCACTAAGATGAATTCTATTGATATTTGCATAAAAACCCATTATTTTGTGTACCTTGTTGCAGCAAACCTGCGTACTCATCCCCAATGTTATTCTTATGGAGAATAATTAATATTTTAAATATCGCTTGTTTGTGAATACATTTCTTATGAATCCTGTGAAGTGTTTTAATGTGTTATGTTATATATTCATTGGAAATTCACTGAGTATGCAGGTTTGCTGCGACGGGGGTATTATATATGCATATATACATATATATATATATACATATATATATATACATATATATATATATATATATATACATATATGCGTCCGTAAGCACGATAACTCTCGTAAAAAAGGTCCGATCTTAATGAAATTTGGTACAAATGTGTAAAGTACCATTTATTTGAACGAGTTCGAAAACCAGACGAATCACACCATCCAAAGGGGGGTTTTGGGGGGGTTTTGTACCCCAAAAATGGGTTAAGTTTTTTAATGTGTTATGTTATATATTCATTGGAAATTCCCTGAGTAAGCAGGTTTGCTGCAACGGGGGTATTATATTAAAGTGTTTGCAGATTAAACAGTTTATTAATCTCCCTTCTATGTATACCTTATTTTACACTGAATGGCAGTGCAATATATCATGTGTTTTAATTTTTGTGAATAAAATTAAGTTTTAGTTTATACCTTTTCATTTATAAGAATTTGCAACATCTGACTTTTAAAATGATTGCTCCCAAAAATACTCCGTACACATCTCTTTATTGTAAAGATAACATTATCAGCAGTGAAGGACAAAATTCAATAGATAGTTTAGGCTATGCATCCAAACCTTTCGTTATTATCACAGTTCACTGATCGTTTACAGTTTTCCTTACTCTGAAATGTGTTTGCCGTTGACAGCCGTCCCACAAACGCAAAACAGGCAAAGTTGGGAAACGGGATTAATGCTGCCAAAACAAAACCTCAAAATTCCAAACTTTGCTTTCTGGACTACTAACAAGTATAGCCTAGTCCAATTATCGAAAGAAACACTGACGGAGCAGCCGCGCGGCGATCGGATATTCTATTTCATATACCCTCTTGGAAACTGAAACAGAGGGTTAGAAATTTCCAAAAAATGTTATTTAAAAAGTCAGTTAAAGACGTTTATAGCACATTTTTCAAATATGTTGTATCATATTCCAATGAGTTTTTATTGATAGTTATATTTTTAAAATTATGAATTAAGACTTTAAATTGTAATTCATGTTTAAAGCAATATAACTATCAATATAAACTTATCGGAATACGATACAAAATACTTGAAAAATGTGCTATTTTAACTATTTTAATAACTTTTATTGGAAATTTCTAACCCTCTGTTTTTCATTTCCATGAGGTTATGAAATATAACGTTTGGTCGCCGTGCAGCCGCTCCGCCAGTCACTTTCTTTCGATTATTGGACTATAGTCGTGACATTTGTAAACATATATGCTTGAGTCTAATATAAATGGTTGAAAACTAATTTCATTAAATTATTTTGTGGTAAATTTTACCATAACAACACCAATCTCGGAGGGGGGGGGGGCAATTGCCCCTAGTGCCCCCCTCTCTGGATCCGCCCTTGGCAAAAACTAAACAGTTAAAACCATAAATACTGTATTATAGGTGATCTCAATTATTTATTAGTCAACATACTGGTGATGAAGTTCAACTAAATCAATTTTAAAGAGAAGTTTTGGGTAAGGATGCAATATATATAAATATAAATAAATTTATTGCTTTGACAACATTTTGCATCAGCATTACAACTTATTACTTATAACTAGATTTATTTGTATTATTTTTTGCATGTTGTTTTTTCATAATAATTTTTTGTTGAAAATATATACTCTTCAGTGGTTATCCTGATCATCAAAAAATTCATCCACAGTATATAATACGTATTTTAAAGAATAAGAGTGACCTATTTTGGGGAAAGATAGCATTTTATGCGTGAGGCGAAGCCGAGCGTGAAAAATGCTATCGAGCCCCGAAATAGGGCTTTTGTGACGAGTTGTGAACGATACTTTTCATCACGATACAAATAACTACTACACTAAACTAAAAAAATATCTGATATTTCATAGCATAATAATTTTTCATGAGTAAACACAGCACGGTTTTACTATTATTCATGTTATTGTTAAAGTCAGCTGTTTGAACACAGAATCGTCATAAAAACAAAATTACACATGCACTCCTGTTGAGTAAAATGGTAACTTCAATTGTTTAGGACAGGAGAAGTTTTGTTTGAGACAGAAAAGGTAATTTTTAGGACAGGCAAAGTCAGCTGATCATTTTTTGTTATGTTACAAGGACATCGATGATAATTTTCGTAGATCTCAGCTGCATGGTAATGGGCTATTTTCAAATACAGAGTGATGACAAATTTTGATTTAAATTCTCCAGAAGGTAAACTTGTCAGGGATTTTATTCATTAATTTTATTCCATTGTATATTAAATGTCGTTTGAAAAATGTTGCCTGTGGTAATTTATGGGTATGCTTTTTCCTAAGATTTAAATTGCAAGTATTCACATCCACATTTTGGAAAAAGATGGATTGTTTTTGACAAAATGTAATGTTTCCAATATATAAATTGACCAAAATGTTAATAATTTGTTTTCTTTAAACATTTTTTGACATGAATCTCTTGGTTTTACATTAAATATAGTACGAAGTGCAGTTTAAAGATATGACATACTTGACAGATGTTTCAACGTGCAAGCTGTACTTGGGTCATATAATAACACTTATTTGTTCAAAATTTGTGACTTTAAATACTGTAATAAGAAAGTTTTTTTGCGCTTTAACAATATATTCTCTAACGATATCATACCGATCTTGCATTCCCAAGAATAAACAGCAATAACTGTTTAATACTGTAACAGAATTACCAGGAAAAATTAGCAATTAAGAAGGGTAGTTGTAAATAGTTTATGATGCCATTACTTCCAGAGCAATGAACCTTCAAACAGCTTAGAGTCTGTTTTGTCCTTTCCAACTTATATACAGTATAATTATAGGTACCAGCAAAATAAATACAGTGAGTAGAATAATAAAAATTAGTAATTCAAGAATGAAACCCAAATCATCCATATTGTATAATCTCTTGGTTAGAAAAATATATTGATTGAATACAAGTTATACAAAATTTGCGCTTTAAGTACAAAGATGATGATTTTATGTTTTTCATATTACCCCATTTATTTTTTAAGAGTGTCGTTTTAATAATATATCAGTGTTTTATGTTATCAAACGCTTTCAACAAGTCACAAGCAACATTCCTGGACTCAATATTTTTCGAAGAGGGTTTTTTAAATCATAAAGCAGTTACAGATTGAATTATACTAATAACTAAGATTTATTTCTTATTCAGTTTATTTTTATTCTTGTTTACTTGTTTCAAAATAGATTACCAAAACTATTAATATTACTTGATTAAAAAATAGTTTACCGGATAGTGCTCCAGGTGCCAATTTGATGACAATACCTGCAAATTATTAAATAAAAATCCAAATTCAAAAATTATAGCAAGTTTTTAAAATAACAAGAGTTTTTCAATAGGTACCCCCTCCAAAAATAAAAATCATGCTTTCATTGTATTTACCCATAGAACTCTATTAATACACCTGGAACGCTCGGGCTGTGTAGAGAAATCGGTCTTTACCCCCACCCCTTCAATGGCACTCACGGCCGCTCAGTGGATTTCAGCATTGTGCGCCCTATTGTTTCCACGCTTTTGCACCTCGACAGATTCACGTAATTACAATAAAGTTTATATATTATTGATCTGCATAAACTTCGGAATCTAACAGTATAAACTTCTTTTAGTTTGGTAATTTATTTTATTCGTAGTAATGAAGACTAGTTAGTGTTTTAAAATTGGGACACGAAAAAGTCACAAAGCGTAAACTTTTTTTGTTTTGGGGTTAGAAAGAAAATTCCAGCGGAAAAGTTGTAGATAATTAGTTGATCTACTATTTTTATCCCAAACATTTTTTGATAAGTTGATTTATTTGTTCTGTAAAGGTGGTAACAACGTTTCCCGTGCTCAAACCAAATCGTGCCGCACTCATTCCAGCTAACTGACGCAACTCTTTGTTATACAACACGAATTTGATTGTATTAACAAGCTGAACTATGACTTATTATTTTACAGGCAGTAATAAGTGGTCTATGGTAGCTACTCTTGTTTTTATTTTGGAAATAGATATTTGTTTCATTGCCGATGTTTTTGATTAAATAAACTGAATCACAAGTGGAACCAACATATGCGGTACCATGTAAAATGACACAGGGAACAGGTTAATATTCAAAATGAATTTTAAACCCAATTTTAAATGATATTTTATTATAATATAAGATAATAAAGTTATTCTTAGACATCTTAAGTGTTATTAAATCAAATTAACTTATTTAATTTCTGCCTTAGGCTCATTGATGCTTTATTTTGTTCCATGGATTGAGTCCAGGTTAAATCATGGCATAATAGTTTCAAAATAACAGCAAATCGTTTTTACAAGTTGTAACACATGCCGATCATCATAATGGGATGTGATCGGATTTGAACAAAATATGTTGCCACCAAAGTAATTTATATCTCTGTTTATAAAATGAGAAATGCCTCCTGCGAAAAATAAAAAAAACTGTAGTCACTGTGTAGTTTTTTTAATCGTATTCTAAGGCTACCAATTTAAATTAATCTGGTTTGAAGTGCTGACAACAAAGTCTACTTGAATCTGACGGAAAAATGTTTTATTTTTGTATAAATTGACCCATTTTCTTTAAGGCCCGGGTCTGAAGGGAGACTGAAAATAAACCGTGGGAAATAATGAGTAAGAAATTTTAGTGAATTTGATTTAATTATTAGTTAAACTTATTCCTTATACCGGGTTTCCCATAAATTATCTTTAAAAATTGAATCGTGTGTAGAACGTAATATAGTAGAATGAATTTTAGTGGGGATAGATTTTTTTCTAACACATGTTCTTAAGTTTGTTAATTTTTGCATATTCTTTACTTATTTACTTCATCAAAACTATCTATTTTAAAAATTATTATTGAAATAAAGGTGAGGTGTGTTTTAGGTTAATTAGAACAAATTCTGATATTCGAGTTCAAAATAATGTTGAAAACTTAATTCCAACAAAAAATCATGAAACAGGAAGTGTACTCCACCCAATAAAATCTTGTTAAACCAAGTCACACAGCTTGCCCTTCCTTCAGAAGAAAACGTATTTTTTATTGTAAGATAGTTACAAAATTAAGAAAAATAGGATATCATGGAATAAAGGTTGTTTCCGGCGCGGGACAGCAACGCGACTCGACGGCGGCCCGGCGGTGGTGATATCAAAAGCGTGTGTTTGCCCTTTAAATGTAAGAAAAATAAAGACTGTACAAACAAATGTTTCAAATAAAACTGTTTATTCAACTCATTTCCAACATTTTTCTCGCTTGAAGTTTGTTTCTACCCCAAAAATAAAAAAGTTTACGCTTACTAACTTTTTATGTTCCAATTTGTTTAGCTAATTATATTTTGTATTTTTATAATTCTGTTAACTGACTTATCTGTAAGTTGTTTACTCCGTTAGAATCCTCAGTTCTTACAGATAATAAATATATAAGGTTCATTAGAATCGGATGATCCCTGTGCGATGGAGGAGTTAATGAGTGTGCGCATTAAAATATTTTCCGGCAGAAATCTCTCAGTTGAAGAAGCTGCCCATTATATGGAGAGGGAAGGACCGTTTTTCGCTTAAAAAACTCCACTGCGCTAGCATTCTAGGTGTATTAATAGAGTTATATGTATTCACCCCATATATTTAATAAAACCCTTGACTGCTTGAGTGCTAGTTGACTGAGTATTTGCACAATGGCCTCAATAATGAATTGTTCAATTAATTTGACCCTAATTTTAATTCATCCATGTTTTAATTTGGTTAATATAAATCAGATAACTCAACATATTAAGCTAGTATTATGCATCAATCAGTTTTAGGCATTTTATAATCATCTGATTTATTTTGTGTCAAATAACAATTAAAATCAATTAACAGACTAAGTTATTTTGATTGTTGAATAATGAACGAAGGCATCAGTTAGAATGGACTCACAATTGAGCTGATAAATTGAAGCAGATAACGCTTTCATTAATCTTGTTCTCGTTATTTGTTTTTAGTAAATGTTAAGTGTTTAGTTTGTTTGTTTTTATTAAAATATATTTGTTTTGGCTCACTAAGATATGATGTTAAAGGTACAAAATCAGTGACGTCCGCAACTAACAGCTTATCTTTTGGGAGAGGGGGAAGATCAATTAAAATTACCAAAACGCTTCACCATGAATTTCTCAACAAACAATAAACATCAAAAAAAAGTAACTATATAATAAATAAAATATTAAAGTTGTGTTTTTTTAATTCTCAAAGTAAGTAATAACGATTAATTTTATCCACCAAAACTCTCTGTGTGGAAAAGTTCCTTCAATTGGTAGTGAATTTAAAACTAAAGTCTAAATATTGTATTTCATGCATGGGGGTTTATGGTTTTAATATAAATTTTAGATTTTTCTGATGAGGAATAACTTGACCTAGGCATTTTAGAATGTTTATAGTATATTTTCTAATTAAAATTGAATTCATACAGTTCAAACTTACTTGTGAGGCAGATTTAACCATATTATATATACAATTTAAAACATGTAGGTATGCCTGCAAAAACTATTGGGCTGAATTCAAAATCATTTCCTTTGGAAAAAGAAAGGATATAATTTCTTAGAGTTGGATAAGCCTGATGACAGTTTTCTAAATCAAAGTGGTCTACTACTAATTTAAAAGAACACACATAGCAGTTCAATAGGTAACCAATTTTAAAGTTTGCTTGTACAAAATGTTCAGCATTTTACCATTGACTATAGACACTTCAGTATCTATAGTCAATGATTGTATATTGAAATGCACAATACTGTGGAGTATTTTGTCTAAATTTTTATGGAAACAAAGGTGATCTTTGAATGTTAATTATAGTCTTTAACCGTCTTCGCTTGAACCATCCATCGGAATAACTACCCTCTTTCCAGGAAATTACTAACGTCTGCCGGCGCAATCAAGTATTGCGACTGTACCATGAAAATCGTTCAGGTCATAACAAGTCAATCATATGATTCCGTAGTTAATCAAATATGGCATCTTGGTCCCGATTTTTTAACTGTAGTATAAGTTTTATAATTTTTAGTGCTTAATATGACAATAACCCAGGTGTTATTCGTTTTAACCGCCCTTTGGTTATCTGACCCAGGGTTCGGTCCCATGGAGGACGGTTAAGAGGGCATCAACTGTAAATGCCAAGAATTGGCACTGGATATAAAGATGTGCAGATTCAAAAAATATTTTGAGTCTATTCCTTGACCTATTTTTTAAAGTGAAAATGCAGTATGTGATATGTCGTCACCTAGTCAGGGAGATATTTTCAAAATGTACCACTAACCTTATGAAGTCCAGAGTGATCTTCTTGGGGAAACAATTCTTGACCTATTGGCGAAGAGTCAGTGCCACTCCCACAAGGTGTCCTTGCGACGGGTGGCTGGCTGTTTTGATCATCTTTCTGTTTCTACCTTCCCCTCGATTTCAGCAGTATATTGGCCAGGGTGAAGATCCTGTTCGCACCTCGATGACACACCAGGCAGCATAAGCATAATTTCTGTATTTTTATTGAAGGGGCAAACATGTTGTGATCGTGATTACTGTGACTTTTCATATATTAGAATAATATATATGTTCTCCAAATTATTTGTGGGGCAACTGCAACCCCCCCTCCTTGCCACCCCAAAGGATCGACCCTGGTTGCCCGTCCCCCCTCGTGGTGGCCCTGTTATTTGGTGGTACCAGATGGTATCAGAACACTGAAATATACTTTCTCTCTTTTAGCTCTATGTACTTCAATAAATAAATAATTTTATCTTTTCAAATAAAGATTATAAAGTAAAGTAGCATGTATGAAATTGTCTAGTAAACTATTTCTTTCCAGACATGTCCACCTAAATCCCTTTATTGAAGGCACTAGAGTTTGTGCTATAAGTCATGTGCACTAGAGTCATGGTTTAGTTGGTACCGGTAACATATTCCGAACATCCTGTATTAGTCAATGATAATTTAACGATATACAAAAAATTTTAAAAAATCAAAAGTTTAAAAATTTAATAAAATCAATTATTAAATAAGAGAGGAGAGACAAACTTGTTTAGCCCCCGTAACGATAACATTGGATAACACACTATGTTTACCAATAGGCCTAAATGAAAATTTCAGTTTCCTTCGCAACCACTAGTTGAACAATAACAATTTAGATTACTAATTTACTTAGTTTTTGAGCTTTTTTAATGCTGATAAGTAATTTTAGTTTTTAGTTTGTCATTTTCTTTACATATATAAAACAATTTTAGAACATTTAAATTCCTATAATTTCTAAACCCGATTTTTTCAGATATGAGGGTGGTGTCATTTTGTTAGAGACCATTATAAATGGCCGAATTTTAATTAAAACCATTAGAGAAATTTTTCATTTTTAATTTGTTTAGCAGTTATTCAGGGACAATTACCATTGCAAAATTTAAAACTATAAAAATTCCTGGTTATACCTTGGATTAGTAACTTGCCAGAATTCATCAAAATCAGGGCTATTGGTGTGGTTTATTGGTCTGTTCAGCACCACAAATTAAAACAAAACAAAAATGTCTCCATCCATAACACAAACTCAAAAATGTTTATGAAAACAATACTTTCTCCACATACGTTTTTTTAGGCTTTCTTGTCTGTTCGGAAAAAATTTTGCAATCGATTTTAAACTAACTTGACCACGTCCAAGTTACGAGGCTAGCGTTTTACCTCTCCTCTGTGCAGGGGCAGATCTAGGAATTAGTTGAGGGGGGGCGCACTTGAGAATTTTGGTTTTCTCACTAAATGATAACGCCCCGCAGCAACGGGAGGTAGTTGTTAGTACTCGTTAAATTCAATTCACTCATGATGCTAACAAATAAAACATCACATTGTAACACTTATTTCACAATGAAATGTGTAATATTTATGTATTCCACTGATACAATAAACAGTAGGTACATAAATATACACATTTTATACAACTACTACCTCGACAAACAAACATTTTATACCAAATTATTTACTCACACGCACCACTCATGGCTAAACCGACGTGCAGAAAAAGGCTAAGTTAGAACACAAAAGTTTCAGAAAAGAAGAATATTATTGAGGAAGACTGCAGGGCCGGTGCTGCGGTGTGTGCCACTAGGGCAGCCTAAGGGGTGACATGGCACGGGGTAGAATGTAGCCTAAGGCAATAGGCTGGTGCTGTGGTGCGTTACCTACGGGATGCTCTGCCCCAGCGCCTAGGCCGGTGCTGTGGTGTGTGCTCCAAGGGCAGCCAAGTTTAATAGGCCAGTGCTGTTGTGCGTTACCTTAGGGATGCTCGGCCCAAGCCCCTAGGCCGGTCCTGCGGTGTGTTCCCCTAGGGCAGCCAAAGGCAATAGTCCGGTACTGTGGTGCGTGACCTTAGGGATGCTCGGCCCAAGTCTCTAGGCCGGTGCTGTGGTACATTTACCTTACAGATAGGCCTAGTAAGTTGTGTTTGTCGGATTTTACGAGCTCAGTAATTCCATAATTTTATGTATCGATCGGAAACTGTTTATCTTACAACATTTTGGATGCAGGAAGTTACTTAACACACATAGATAAAGGACGTATCGTTCTATTGCGACTTGCTTCCTTACCGTTCTACCACCGGGGCTCACTATCTTGGCCTACACATTCCATGATAATTGTACTGTTAAAACTATTCGTAGGGACCCGTTATAGGGGAGCTCCATTTTGTAGAGCATCGCCCAGTAGGTAAGACGTATTGGTGCAAATAATGTATTTTCAAATATTTAAAACAAAAACGAGTACAGCAACAGACAGTGTCACTCTATTACCTATTAATTAAACATTTTCTGAGTCCAAGGGGGGGGGGGCGCGCGCCCCCTGGCTGGATCCGCCACTGCCTCTGTGCTACTTAGTCTCATACGCTGAGATATGAAGTCTTCAAAATTCCACTGGTAGCGGAATAATGTTTTAAGTTTTAATAACAAAAAGTATCATTAGAAAAATAAAAACTGGTATGGGCATTTTATGCTTATGTACATTTCATTTTGACATTATAATTGTTATCAAAACTGTAAGTGTGAAAATAAAACGTTAATAAGCCTAAAATGTCCATTAAAGTTTATTATTTAAGTTTAAAATTAGGAAAATATCATATTCATCTAGATAATTTTCTATAAATAAAAATGATTGATATTTCAGCTAAGGAAATTAAAGATATTTATCTTCAATGCCTAAAACAAGAATAGTCTGAGTAAAATATATTGTTTTTGAAGAAATAACATTTTTATCAGTACCCGTACATTCCTCAGATAAATTAGTCTTCATCGAACAGTTGGCTAACATTACAGAGAAATTCACTATCTAATAATGACAGCCAAGTGTCATTATTTATGTACATCAATAATTTGTATATTTTCAGATAGTAGGATGGTATATTTAAGTTGAACACTATATTTTTTACATGGCTAATTATTTTGGCAAATGAACTTTAAAGATGAAACACGTAAGTAGGAGCACAGTTAAGCCGCTTACGGCAGAAGCTCGTGACTTAATGACTTGGGCAGCTTAGTTCTGCTTCTTTATGACTTTCAGTGAAATCTTATACTCCATTTAACAATTAATGTACCTTCTAACAATATACCCAAAAATCAACTAGAAATCTCAAATTCTTGGTATTTTAAGTGAAAAACGTATATGAGTGTGTGAAGCCATACTCAATTTGTTATTTTCATCAGTAGATATGTAGTGTGTTTGAAAATTTCTTGGATTGCTTCATATACTTAAAATATTGATAGAAATACAACATTTTTTAACCTTACAAAAACTTAAATACTATAGCATAGTTATTATCGATATTTTTCTTTAACACAATATGGATGATGTGGAAATTAAATATCCCGTCGCAGCAAACCTATGTACTCAGCGAATTTCGAATGCATGCATATGTTTCTCACTACCACATAAAGGCCACTTACCAATTTTCATAAAAATACATAAATAAATAAGTGATCTATAGCATTTAATTTATTCTCTATAAGAATAACATTAGGGCTGAGTACGCAGGTTTGCTGCAAAACGAAAGCGAAGAAATATGTTTAGTGCAATTATCAATATAACTCAACCAGGTGAAGCTACAAACTAAGTTTTATTATAATTTATGTTCATAATTAAGGGAGATATAAAACTTTACTTATTCTGCATATGAATAATATGGGGCCCGAGTATGCAGGTTTGCTGCTTCGGAAAAAATCAACAAAAAAACTTTTTTTGTGCAAATATCAATATACCACAACTAGTTGAAGTCATATACCAAGTTTCATCAATATACATTCGAGATAGAAATACATTCAATTCATAAATAATCGAGATATCAAATTTTATTTATTCTCCATAAGGATAACATTGGACAACGTACTGTGTTTAGCACGTTGAATATTTCTGCAACGGTTGAACGTAGAATCACAATTTAAACACCAAAATGATTATTTTGTAGAGCTGAACTTATTGGTAAAATCAAATGGGAAGTTTACATTAAAATGAACTGAGGAAAAGCCAAAAACAGTTTTCCCATAAGATTAACTAGGAGATTTTATGAGCAGATTTTTTGGATTTTCTCCGCACCCACTTAACCTAGGTTAATAATTCAAAATGCTATATTATCTGTTTTTTTAAGCTCTATAAAATGGTCAAAACCAAAATTGAGTGTTTTAAAAGTTTTAGGGTAAAAAATGAAAAAAGCTGTTTTTTGTAAAATATAAAACGTAAAAAAAGTGCAAAATACCGGCGATTTTTACGCTTTTTGGCGGTAATCCGGAAGGTCGCCGAGGTCAAAAAATTGGATTAGCATCTCGGTACTATCCCATACAATATAAAAAAAGAAATCTACTACCCCATTTCATGTAAGGTAAAATGTATTAAGTTACTGGGCTAAAACCCCCCTGGCCATGATCAGATTTTTCTGGTTTTCAAAATTAAAGTCATGAGTGTCACTTTACACATTTGAGCAAAATGTCATCGAAATCGGACGTTTTTTACTAACATTATCGCATTCACGGACACCAACAGGAAGACCAATTGTGTCGAGTATCGGGTCACCAACCGAGAGGATTTCTGCCTTCGTTGATGAACACTTACAATCAATATGGTAAAAAATCTGCCATCTTATATTAAGACACAAATGACTTTCTGTACAAAATTGCCAATGTCAAACTGACTCAAACTTCTGAAATAATACTTGTAACAGCTGATGTTGAATCACTGTACACAAATATTCCTCATGATGATGGTCTGAAGGCTGCCAAATTCTTTCTTCATTCTAGACCCACTAATTCTAAACCCTCAACTAATATTTTAATTACTACCATGCATATGATATTAACCATGAATAATTTTAAGCTTTTGGACAAACACTTTTTACGAAATAAAGGTGCAGCGATGGGCACTCGTATGGCCCCATCTTATGCTAATCTATTCATGGGTCTAGTTGGGTACAAATTTTAATGAATAGTGTTTTTGGCAACTGGGGACCTAAAAACAAAAAGTTACCATGGTCTCGGGCTTAAGTCTTACCATGAGACCTATGGTAATAGCTTCTTCCCTATAGGGAAATTCGCTAAAAGTAAGCATAGTTCAGATTACAGCTCACTTTTAGGGTTTGCTTTTATAAACACACTAGCTGTTTTCCACAGGCTTCGCCCGGCAAATGATTTATAAAAACTATGACAGTTGTGTGTGCTGCACAGTAGCGGATCCAGCCAGGGGACGCAGGGGGCGCCCCCCCCTTGGACTCAGAAAATGTTTAATTAATGGGTGATAGTGTGACGCTGTCTGTCGCTGTAATCGTTTGTTTTCAATATTTTCAAATACATTATTTGCACCAACTGCCTACTGGGTGATGCTCTACAAAATGGAGCCTCCCCTATAACCAGGGACTGATTATAAGAGGTGTGGCGCCTGTAGGTTTGAGTTAATTTGGCGCCCCCCCCACCCCCTCAAAAAAAAACCTACCAGGAAAAGGATTCAAAAGTGTTACGGTATGTGTCAGTTTCGGTTTTTTAAATTTGTTTGGTTTATGAAGAGAAAGAAATTCGAGAACCTATCTCTCGGATTCAGTTCCATCGTATATGACGGTCAGATCGCGCCGGCACCGCGCCTTAACATTGGCAGTAAATGATGATCACACCGCATTTTATAAAAAAAATAATAATGATCGCATCGCACATATAATGACGATCGTACCGCTATCCGATGAAACAGACAACCGTACCACATAATTTCGGCCGTAAATGACAATCGTGCCGTGGATGAACGTTTTGAGGACATAATCCCATTCCGAAATAATCCCGAGTAAAATAAATCCCGACCGAAAAACAGAGTTATTTTTTCCCGAAAATTCCTTAAATTTTGGGACCCGCCCATCCCTAATCACGAGCTAAGGAACAACTAAACGTCTGTGAAAGTTAAATATTCATTGGTCAAACT